>WAAB01003388.1:173669-271240 GCA_013389865.1 Piaya cayana | reverse complement strand
CACGAGTAGACGAGGTCCTGAGGGACATGGTTTAGTGTTTGGTGGGAATGGTTGGACTCGATGATCCGATGGGTCTCTTCCAACCCAGTGATTCTGTGTGAAGAGTTAAGTTAAAAAACACAAGAAAATTTTATTATGATAGTCACCGACCACAATCTACCCCACGTTATTTTACTTCCAGCTCTTTTACATGTAATAGACTTACTTCATACCTAGATAGTTGAATAAACATTTATAGTCAATAAGAAATCAGGATGCCTCTGAAGTTTAAGTCAGCTAAGAGAGACAGTAATTTACAATGCAGGTGGGAACCAGATACAAGGAACAGAAGGCAAGTATGGTATTCACCTACATTTAATTATATTTTGTTTTAATCAAGTACTTGGATGATAGCTTAAATTATTCTTCCCCCTCATCCAATGGAAATTTGCTATCCTTATGCCTCTCAAACTAAGAAGCAGCAAAACCCCATAATATACTGGATGAATATTTAAATACTCTAATTCAAAAGTACTATCATAATGTCACCTGAAAGCAGCAGCATAGGTTTCTTGTATCTGTATTCTCCTTAGAACAGATTCCTAGAACTGTTCCTTCCTGTCAGTTCTCACAGCCTATCATCTGAGGTATCTGCTGGATTAGCAATGGTTACCCACCTAGAAAGGGCAACCCAAAATTCGCTCGCTGGTATACTGTCATGCCAGACATAAGTGTACTTTCTTCCAGGGAACTGAACGGTGGAAGAAATGTACTCAAGTCTATAAGATAGCAAATCAAGTTGTTCGACTGAGGTTCCATGGGATGCTACATGAAGGTGCCATGAGTCAGCTGAAGCCTTGGGCACCTCTTAGTAAAAAGTGACTTCAGCATTCCAAAGTATCTGAATACCACTGACCTTAGTACAGCATTACAATCATAAACAGCTCCCACATCTTGAACTATTGGATAGGGTCTGGTTATGATCAGTGAAGGAATAATATAGCCTGGCAGACTTCAAAAAAATTGACTACCTCCACCAGCAACATCACAGTCAACCTACCTATGGCCAAGGTAACAAGCTATCTTTCAAAGATAAAATATTTTACTTATACTTTTTCCCCCACAGATTAATACACTAGAGCAGTAGTTTCATACTGCCGTTCGCTGACAAGCTTTGTGATACAGCAACAGAAGTACAGATGAAAGGGCAGTATATTCCTATCTAAAAAGCTATTTCAATATTTTCTTCATGATAGATCACCAAGTTCAGTGTTATTGCTACAGTATTATTGAATGTCAGGGTATGCACGCGTTCTTAACTGTGGGTACTTCCAGTATTTCCAATACGGTCCAAAGCCTGATCACTCTATGGGGGGTGATAGGATAGATTCATCAAATCAGTTCTAACAGTGCAATAATGCTCAAAGGGGATAACATTACTTGCATGGCAGCTTATTCAGTTACTGGTTTAGTAACTTGAAAACAGGAATATGGACTGGCAATTGCAATCATTTCCTGTAGGATGTGGACCAGAAATGAAGTTAACTTTCTCCTTTAGGCAGGAAGCTTGTCTTCTTGATGACGAGCAACCATATAAAGTCCTCTTTCTGTCAAAACTGGAGCACCACAAACTTGAAATTACTCAAAAAATAAGTTTAACCACAAAAAGTTCAGAAACTAGCAGAAATATAGCTTCACAAACACAAAATTATACTAGTTTTTTCAGCATTTTACAAAGATCAAGCTTACTATTAAAATTCACCTACAAGGCTGAATTAGAATGAGAAGGAAAACATTCTCCACTTGCTTTTTCCCCTCCCCTTTCCTGGGCTCGATTACTGGAACATTCAGGTTGCTGCACTGCAAGGCCCTTGCTGCATGTGCTGTCATTTTAAGCTATGAATAAAGTGACCAATGGGCTACTACAGATAAATGCTTTAAATGGTAATTCAAACACATCTTACATGCAAGTAATTTTCAAGATGAAAGCCAAGAAAATCAGTCCACACGCTCATTACAACTGAACTGCTGGCCAGGAGATCTTCCCTACTCACTCTTCTCTCTCCAGCTCTTGTTTTCTAGGATGCATTCCTGCTCCCTGCTTCCTGAGCACACGGACTAAGGTGGGATGCTCAATGGCACTGTCTCCCTGTTCTAGCCCCACTAATACATGGATTATTAGAAGCTTTCTTATCTGGACCCTAACGGGGTTAGGGACTGCATGCTTCTGCATGGACAAAGGGTGATACAGCAAATATAACCCTAGAAACTACATATCACCTCACTGCTTGCATCTGAAAGTAGGAATAATGCAGAAGCTCTGGAATACATCTAATACCAAGTACTTACTCCATTTCTCCTTGAATGCTCAAAATCCTCCTCAAGATCCTCATTCTTCAAAATCAAACAAGAGCTCACAGATCCAAATTATAATTAAATAGCTATTCAAGATGTTTTATTTTTTGATACTATACTGCTTGATATCAAGAACAAAGCATCAATGAAGAGGTTCTCCCATAAAGTTTCCCTATAGGAACTTATCTTCAGGTCACATTTAAAACCTACTCTCTACATTAAAAAAAAACCAAACAAAACAACCACAAAACCCAAGAAAACAAAACCCCACAAACAAATAACAAAAATCCCCAGTCATCTTGACAGAAGCAAAGTTCTTCATAGGCAGTTTCCTATGTCAAGCTATACTCCTGTCCAATATCAAACTGGAGCCTGGAAAACAGATTTGATTTACCCTGCTACTCATTTACTGCAAACAAAACCAATACTTTTGGCAATTGCTTCTATATCTTTTCTATATGAAGAAGCGAAGACAGGTATGGTAATGTAACATGGTTATAAAATTCATTAAACTGTTAGACTGCAAAGAACACCACAGGTGTCAATGGATGGCACTTTACAAGTTTCAAATATAAAATTACATGAGTCAATCATGTCTAAAGAAAAAGCTGATACTCAGTTCTTACTCCTTCATCTTCTTGTCTGCAGTGAATTTGAAATATCTCATTTTAGTATGGAAAACAAAATAGAGCTTATGTACTAATCCTTATATATGAATGTTAAAAATAGACACAAATGCTGTTATCAGTATATGAAGTTTTTCTGCGTTGTATTTACATACACACTAATAGAAGTTAGAAGTTGGGAAATTTCAAAATTATTTTTTTTTAATTCAGCTTACAAAGTTATCTTGGTCACCCAGTAGTCAAGTTCAAATCTCCAAAAGCTACTGATACAAACAAGGAACTCGCTGCTCTGCATGATGCGACAGCTCTGCGTTGTAACAAGGCTAAATAAGTTTTTTTTCCTTTCAAAAGATATAAGCCACAAAGCGATGGAGAAGTTCAGGTTTCCTATTCAACTACCGTTACTGGATAACCACAGAAAAACAACATTTAACCAAAGTATAAATAAATGAGTCAACCCTTACTCTTCTCAAAGGAAAGACAAACTGCTCCTTCACATATACACATGTGGTGAAGAAAATGCATCCTACAAGTCAAGGGCCAAACAGTATTCATTTAATATTGTTGAAATTAAGTATCTGAGAGTCACTCTACTCCTTCTTGAACTCAAAGTAGCACCGAACATTCAGACTGCTGTGAAATGGGCAAGTAACATACCATGGCTTGAAAGAAAGTCTTAGTATAAAATATAGGACACAGAGAACATCATATCAATTACTTTTACAGCTGTTCACAAGATGTCATTGGTTAGCTCTGCAAAAGCTGTTTTTACAAGAGACCAGTAGTCAGTACAAATTACTGAATAAAAACATTGATATGTGAAAGCTGCTGTTATAATTTATCAGTAATGGATTCCTATTTCTCATTATCTAAATTTTAATTTTGAGAAAACTACTCAACAATAAAAAGGACATAAAAGTTGCTTTGAGAAAAATATGTGAAAGCCAAGATAACCAGTCAAGTGTAGTATTCTCAGCCCAGATCTGTTTACTGAAAGGTGAAACATGAAAGACACTATTCTTAGAGAATAAAAGCTTCTTACTAGTGCCTAACTCATTAATTGAGGTCTTGTCAAGGCAAGGCTTGTCTATTCGCCAAATGACAGTCTTCATCAAGCTGGATTATTTCTCATTAACTCCATTTTCCTGTAGAAACAGTTACCTGCACAAAAACACCTTGAAAGATTGTATTCCCTTATAAATGGCATTGCAGATTTTCTCAGTAGGGACCTAAGAGTTTCAAAGACTGATAAAATGTTACAGAAACAGATCAAAAAAGAATTCAGAGTTGGATAAATCCATTCAGGTTTCTTATTCTCTCAGCTGAGGTATTGCATACTGTTTCCCAAGCATAATAAGCTCAAGGTTAAATTGCAGCACATTTAACTAAATTAGTAACAGTTTTAGTAGCAAGTCCCTTGTCAGCTTGCATTTGAGACATTCTTAAAAGCATTTAAGTCTACCTTTGTTATTTTTAAACATGTGAATGTTTAAAGTAAGTGAAGACAGTGTTATGAATTCATTAGAATAGTTGACAACTTCAAGTGAAAACTGAGAGCTAAAGTACTCCAGATAACATAACGGTACTGTGTACAACTCAGGGATAAACCACATGACAGACTGCAAAAGCAAGTCAGTGTTTACCAGATCAAAACTTCCAAACCCATTAGAACAAGCACTACAGCCGTTTTTTAATCAGTGGGGTACACCAATATTACTTCCTCATGTCTCTTCAAGAGTGGGGAAAAAGGAAAGCGGGGTAGTAAGATTAAGTACTATGAGACTCAATAACATGCTGCTCTCTGTAATCACACAGACCCAGGTCTACATATCCATGAGGTTTTCAGATCAAATATCACTTCAGTGAAAGCAAATTGACACCTTAAAGTCAGCTGAGTACATTTCTGTCACACTTCATACTTAAGAGTAATCACTGAAGTTAACAGATTAACAGCCCACAGAAAAGCAGTTTACTTCCATGCAAAATGAAGCATTTTGTCTTCTCACTAGAATGATGCCCCTAAACAAACTTAAGTCAATAAACAGTCATACTAACAAAATTACTTATGTATCCCACAGGCGTTGAGGATTTTGTGCTTGAGTAAACATCTCCTATCCTCCTCCTTGTAACAAACAACCTGAAGAACTCATTTGGTTAAACAGCAGAAGTGGCCACGATATTCTGATCAGCATGAACAGCAGAGGCAGGCCATTTTCAATGAAGATCCTAGAAACCACTGTTCCGAGCTACAGCACTTCAAAACTCACTTGCAAATGTTTACTTTGCTATCATGTAACAAATATTTCTAATCACTTCCTGAGCAAGAACCTGCATTTTTGAGAAAACAAACAGGAAATCCAATTTGGTGTATTACACTCTGCTACTTAAAGACAACCCCTGATATCAGGCCCCTCACTTTGCTGTGTAGCCTGAGAAACAGGCTGATGTCAGGTTCACTTGATGAGCATAAGGAAAAGGGAAGTTGTAGTAAAATTAGTATCCCCTCAAGAAGCAAGAGGTCTGCTTTCTATGCCTCATTTTGCCTCTGGCTTTCCAACTTTCAGGACAGTGTTGTAAAAAAGGGTAATCCTGACACCTGTGTTTACTTCCCTGAGACAATGCAAACTTCCCTGGAGATGAGAGGGAAAAGCAAGGTAAAAAACAAATAAAATGAGGCACGCTTTTACTACCAAATGTTATATACACTGATAGCGATGGGTGCTGCAATACAAATATCAAAAGAAAGTTATGTAAAAGAATCAAGTTATTACACAATATTCATTCATTACCACGTGGTAACTGTCACTTAAAATACTAATATAAAATACGAGGTAGAAATAAAGAGCACAAAAGGGAGAATACTATTATGGTATCTAACATAGAATGGCACCCTTTAAAAAAAGTCCAAATAGATTACAAGCTATCAATTCAGAAAATACATCACAAATGACATTTCCAAAATATTTAGATGTGCCCTAGAACATAAAGAAAACTTTGCTTCCTTCCATTATCTCATAATAATACATGGTATCAAGTTACACACTGATATGTGGTTAACAGGTAATTAGGTTAAAGACTATACCTACTTAATTTCCTTTATACACATTAAAGAATATTGCTTTTTATTTTTCCCCACAACTTTCTCAGTACTTTAAAAAAACAAACAAAAACTATGATACTGACCTCACACAAGATATCCCAGTTACAGCCCTTGCTTAGTACAACCATCTGGAACTAACAGAGGACAGAACAACTCCTCCTTCCCCACTCCCAAGATTAAATACCACATAAGATTCCTTCATCTTTCCTAGAAGCATATTAAGAATTACAAACAAAATACCCCAGGTCAAGCATAACAAAAGCCTTATGAGAGCCACAAGATCAAATTTAATTTTCATTTCATTAAAGAAAGTGAAGAGTATTCATATAACACAAATTACTCAGGACCTTCTCCAGCTAAAGGCTGCTTTTAATACCAGGTCAATCTTGCCTCAGGGTATTCCTGAGGTCCCTTCCAACCTAAATTAGTTAATGATCATTACAGAATCTACTCCTAACCCAAGGAATTAATTACACAAGTCAACTTTCAGAATGAATCATTGAGAAATCCATTAGAAGACACACAGCTGAAGATAATTAACACTCTAAAACACATGTAGAAACTCTTAAAACTGTAAGCTGTGCATAAGGAGTAAGATGGAAACCAAGAAAGAACAGTTTACAACTTCACAGAAGCAGCACTGAAGTCACTGGAGAAGGAAAGGAAGAAACTTTGATGCTAACAAGTTCAACTCATACGGAAAGAAAGTTACACGTAAAATAAAACCATGGGGGTTTTTTTTGTTTGACTTGAGCTGCAGCAAGTGCCTTGTCACGTGGCTAGATAAGTCATCACACGTGAAACAGTTGATCTGGGAACACAGTGCGGAGCAACTACTTTTTAAATTGCACATAGCAATTACTTTATTTACCTAGTGTATTTTATGTCCTTTAATAGCAATTAAAACTATAATCAAATTTACTGTTGACATTCTATGTGCTGCAGTGTCTTCCAAACACACAAATATTTTATTGCACAGAAAATGCTTCTGTGGCTGTGTTCCAGCCACAGAAGCCAACAGGAAGTGCTATCTCAAAATCTTCAGCAGCCTTATAAAAGAAGTTGCAGATGTTTTTCAAAGGCACATTTAAGCTTTGTAAGGAGTCATAAGAATGCAAAAGGTGATCACTTCACACTCTATACAGGGAAGTACACATAAGACAAAACTACTGTTTCATCTCCTCATATCAAACATCAGCCTTCTCTTTAAGACACCATTTCATATGACGCAATTAGCCTTAAGATATCTTCTCCAGTTTACAAACAAATTTTACAATGCTCAGATATCGTTCCTATGGCTCAACCACAATTTAAGCCATTTAACTGGTCTCATAGCTGGTTTCGAGTTTCTTTAAAACATCAATCTTACGAAGATAGTTTCAGATGATATAGAAATATATTCAGGCTAACTTTACACTCCTGCTTTATGCAAGAGGCTAAATGGGGCAGAAATATCCTCTACAGCGATAAAGTGTTAAGCGAAGAACCCCGCATTATCCCATTGCACCCGCACTAGACCGCGACACTTACTTTTCATAGACCAGTTCCTCATCGGTGCAGAAGTAGTGGGTGTTGACGGTGCTTTTCGGTTTGTTTCGTAAAGTGGCGAAGTACAAGCGGTCTGAAAGAGAGCGGAGGGCGAGGCGTGGGGCGGGCAGCAACCAGTGACCCCCGGGCACCGCGAGTAGCGGCGAATAAACCCCCCGAGGCTCGTCTGGGATCTCTGGAAAGCGAGCGCCCTGTACGGGGCCTGGGCAGAGGGAGGGAGCCAGGCAAGAGCCGGGACAGGATGTATTTATGTCCCAGATGGATGCATCTCCCAGAAATCTTACGCATATCATAGAATGGCTAGGCGGGAAAAGACCTCTTAGATCATAGGTTAGGGTCGAAAAGGACCTTAAAGACCACCTAGTCCCACCCCCCTGCTAGGGGGAGATCACCAAGTCCATTCCCATACGCTATTTCCAAGGACCAATTTTAACATCCTTATGAATTTCACAACACTCAAAACTCTCGCTAATTTGGACCCAGCTCTGCCTGAGCTCGCATTTGAGACAGGGAGGGGCTGCAAACAGGGGATCGCAGACGCCACATCTCACAGCGAACACAAGCTCCAAAGAACGAACAGTGCCTAGGAAAACACTGTCAGGAAAGCGCGCAGCCGGAGGAAATAGTTACTCAGGAGAAACTCCGCTCTACTTTATCTCCAAAAGCCCCGTTTCCGTGGATCACCCCGGGGCGGAACGGCTCGGGGCCACTCTCGCTCACCTTTGCCGATCTCGGCCGCTCCCCCCAGCGCGGCGGGGGCGGCCGCGGGCTCCATGCGGAGCAGCGCGCGGAGCAGCGAGGCGCGGGCCGGCTCCGCGCTCATGGCCCCGCGCGGCGCCCTCAGCTCAGCCCGCCCCGCCGGGGCCGCCCCCGCGCCCCGCGCCGTCTCCAGGCGACCGCCGCGCGCCCGGCCTTTGTTGGGGCCCAGGCGGGGCGGTCACCGCCCCCCGCCCCGGCTGCTTCCTCCGCTCCCACCGCCCCCGGGGCAGGACGGAGCCGAGCCAGCCCCAAGCGACACTTAGCACCACCCGCCCGGGGCGCTGCCCCGCCCCGACATTTAATCCGTTCGGCAAACGAGCCGCCAATCGGGAGCGGCTGCTCCTCGCCACGGCTGGTCAGTGCGGCGGGGGCTCCGGCCGAGGGGGATCCCTGCTGCCGCCTCGGGGTCCTCAGCAGGCACCTCGGTGTCACCTCCTGGCGCCTCAGTGTGCCCTCCTGGCACCTCACTGTCCCCCACTGGCGCCTCTGAGGACCCCTCTGGCACCTCGGTGTGACCCACTGGTGCCTCCGTGTCCCATCCTGGCACCTTGGTGTGCCCTCCTAGCACCTCAGTGTCCCCTCCTGGCACCTTGGTTGTCCCCCCCTAGTATCTCTGTGCCCCCTCCTGGCACCTTTATGTCTCTCATTGGCACCTCCGTCCCTCCTGCCTGTCACCTCCCCGGGGTGGCGAGGTTTCTTGCTGTCCCCCTTGCCTCTCCGCGCTGCTCCGCTGCGCTGCTCTCCCTCATGCTGTGTCACCTCTGCTTCCAAGGCTGCTGCAGAAACACACAGGATGACCTGTTGCTTGACTTCTTGGAAAAGTGAAAAGTTGTTTTTCTTGGTGGTTAATTTGCAAAAGATGAGTTAGCCTTTAGTTTGTGATTAACTTACAGCCAAAGAAAGAGTAAAAAGTGTTAAAAATTACTTTCTTCGACCTCCCTCCCTTTCAGAAAGAATTACTAAGCGCCAGATGGAGCAGATTGTCCATCTCGTTTGTACAACTAAACAAGCAAAAGGTTGCAAAGGAGAGGTACCGGGGGGGGTGGGGGGGTGGGGTGGGGGTGGAGAAAGGATGCTGTCCTTTCCCACCTACCCCAAAACTTACCCTTGAAACACCTTAAAAAGACATTGTAATACAGAGCAACATGCAGCCCTGAGGTCCACAGAATCACCACCATGTTCTCCTAACACTACAAATAGCCTCTAATATCAGTTAATATCACAGAATCTTTTAGGTTCAAAAAGGCCATCATTGAGTCCAACAGTAAACCTAACGCTACCAAGGTTACCATTAAACCATGGCCCTAAGCACCACATATACACATCTTCTAAACACCTTCTGAGATGGTGACTCAATTACCTCCCCAGTCAGCCTGTTCCAGAGCTTGACAACCCTTCCGCTGAAGAAATATTTCCTAATCCCCACTCTAACCCCCACCCCCAGCACAACTCAAGGCAATTTCCTCACATCCTATCACTTGGGAGATGAGACCAACACCCATCCCACTACAACCTCCTTTCAGGGAGCTGTAGAGAGCAATGAGGTCTCCTCTCAGCCTCTTTTTCTCTATGCTGAACAGCCCCAGTTCTCCTCAGTGTCTTTCTTTTAAGGAGGAGCCCAAAACTGAACACAGGATTCAAGGTGCAGCCTTGCCAGCACCCCACTCCTGCTGGCCACACCATTTCTGAACCAAGCCAGGATGCTGTTGGCTTCTTGACCAACTGGGCACACTGCTGGCTCATGTTCAGCCAACAGACACCCCCTGGTCCTTCTCTGCCAGGCAGCTGTCAGCCATTCTCCCCCTAGCCTGTAGTGCTGCAGGGGTTTGTTGTGACCCAAGTTCAGGATCCCATCATCCAGATCATTGAAATAGACAATTAATTAATTCTAGTATGTCTACAAATGAGGCTGAACGTGAGTGGGAAACACTTTCATCCCTTCTATTTCTAATCTAGAAACACTGGATAACCTTAAAAGCCTTATGGATATGCTGAATGACTACAGAAAATACTTCTCACATGATTGTTTTCTAGTTGCCTTTTTTCACTTTTGGTATTGGTTCTAACCATTTGTCCCTGTGTTCTCACATTCCACTTTCCCCCTTTTTTTTCACAGCTCCAGAATATTCCTAAATACGACTCGCTTTGTGCCTGGTCCTGTGAACTTAACTGAGAAACCTCATTCTGAGTATTAAGTGCTGTTCCGTGAGAGATGTTTGCAAAAATGAGAATGTAGTCTTCTGTAACAGCAAATTGAACAAATGTTGTTAGAGGGTACTTTCCATGAAAATCATGGAGAAGAGTGTTTATGTTTTCCTATATATGTAGTCATATCTATATGACTATATATTCTTATTCTATATGACTTGCACTTGTATATGACCCTTAATCAAATCAAATATTTCATCTTTTAATTGACAAGCAATTCTCTCAGGGGTAACATATCCTGTGTATGAAGAGAGATATCAATGTATTTTCTTCAGAACCATGGCTTTTTAACACCATTGTTTACTGAAACTTTTACTACAGTTCAACATAACCTACATTTCTAAGTGTGCGCTGCACTCTACTTCTATGGAATTTGTATGAGCATACTCAAATTAACTTCAACTAAAGCATCTTTGGCAACAGAAGCAAAGATGGAGCAGTATATCCCATACCTAGAAACCCTACATACAGACATTGTGTTAAAGCCTGCTCTTTGTAAATCCACCTAGCTAGGCTGGTAATCTAGGAGGCAAATGTGACTAGAAACTGAAGCCCCAATTGCCAAATGTTGTTCATATACTGCTTATATATCTTTGGCAAAACTACAAATATGTTTTTTATCACATGCAAGTTCTCCTTTGTGGTAAGCACAGAAAATACTTCAAATCATCTTTCTTTCCATCCTTGTAAAAATATGTACAAAACCTCGAAGTTTTTACAATTGCAGTATTGTGTCTCATAACTTTTAGTATGACTCTTCAATACATTTCACCTTGTAAAACACTAGCTTTAGGAATATTTTCAGCTCATAAAATTTTATTATAATCTATTCCATTGACTATTTTTAACATTTGATATCAAGGCTACAATTAAATCTTGTGGCATTTTTTAAACTGTAGGCAAGGAAACAATTTTCTTTAAGTCCTGTTGCATCATTTTAAGATTATATCCTGATTTTTTCAACAAAGATTCTTAAAATATATCTTTTACATGTCATTTCAAAAAATCATGTTAATTTCAACAGTAATTTCTATATATTTTCAGGTGGTGATGAATACGCTTAGACTCCAAAATATTTCTAAATGACATCTAAAGAATCTCTTAGAAGAAATCATCACATGTATATTATTCTGTTAAAAATATAAATTCTCAATAGTATCTTTCATTACAGAATCTTAAGGAACTTTTATTAATAAATTACCATCAAGGGATAAAATGTTACCAGCCTTTAAAAATAAACAACCCCCCTCCTTGGTTCCTAAGCACAAAGAATTATGGCTAGAGCTGAGGTCTTACCTTTGAATTTCCTTTGCTATCCAAGCCTAATTGCTTAAGGCTGCATTTTTTGATGGCTTCTTTTCCTTATGAGTGGGCTGCACCTAAATTAAGTGAATGTATATGCCAATAAGTACACTTGTTTTTTACAAAATGAAATCTCAGTGCTGCTCATTTGTATGCAAACTGTGAACTTAATTTAGGCACCTAACACTGAAAAACTTGGTCAATAATCTGAAAATATATACATGACAAATCTGTTTTATGTATTTTATTTGACAATGGTACAAATTAAATTTATCAGTATAATAAAAGGTTCTTCTATCAATTCGTTCACTGGTACATAAGAATGAAAAAAACCCCAAAACCAATACAACCAACTTCTTCACCCCAACAAGAACTCAGTACTGAGATTTGGCTGACCTGACAGTTCATTTCACATTTTAAAGGTAAGGTAAACAACATCTGTGAGTCTTCACAATTCCAGCTGATATTGCACGGAATGGAAACTACAGACCAGTAAGTAAATGAAATGCAGTGAACTACCACTAGGGAAGCTGCACTTCTGGAGAGATCATAGACCAGTTTGTATACTGTTTATCACTACAGCACAATAATGAAAAGCTACTTTTCACTATTACAACAAAATTATGCAGACTTTACATTGCTATGTTAAGATTTTGTCCTTTAAACCTTACAAAAGTACTAGGAAGACTTCACTGAACAGAAAGCAAATCTGTTAACACTGATAGAACAAGGCAAGAGAATCCTCTATTCCCCCAAAGAAACCCAGACTCACACACCAAACCATCTCTGTAGTAAAAGACTTGTCATGTTTTTCAACCACTTTTTATTCAGCTGACTTATTACAAAAAAAATACAATTATACACCATTTGTGCAAATGCTATTGGTGTACTAGGTATTAGCTATTATTGATTGCCCATAGATACCTTTGAACTAAGAATCAATCAAAAGCTAATGCAAATGAACCTAAATCTACTTCAGATGCCAAATTTGATTCCTCTCCACGATCCTGGAAAATCATTGTCTTTTGTTCTTTCCTCCATACCACAAAAGAGTTCTCCAGCTCCAATGGAAAAGGTCTGTGCTATGTTAACATATTTCCACAACTAGAGGGTCCCACTGTTGTTAATGGCTCCATTTCTTGCTATAGATGAAGCCTGGGAATTAGGAGACTAACAGTCCAGCCCTGTGAAACATCACTGTACCTTAAAACATTTCAATAATGCTTTACCAAAAGTAAAGTACACACTCAACTGAAAGAGTAGTTAAAAAATAGTAGACCTGTAATATTACAAAATGTAGACTCTACAGAACAGCTTGATACTAACAGGAATTGTAAACAAGATGCTTTTTAAAAGTGAGGATTTTCTTGGGCACATTTTTATAGCAACATGCATGCAAAATACCAAACTAAAATTAAGTACTAAAGAGAGTATTAATAAGTAATATCCCATCCATTTCTTCTGGTTGCTTATCTAAGTTTCATATTTCACATATTCATGTTTCTTACATTTCCAATTGCTAGGGTTTACCTTTCAGCTGCTTGCAGTGTTCCAGCAGCTATAGGCAAATTAGTAATAGGAAAAACAAAGCCACATCAGAGATAACTTTCCACTACCTCAGCAGTGATAGATATTGTAGGCAATGATTTTATGACTATCTGAGATTAAGGTGAGGTACTCTTTCTCTTTCTAGCTTGCTTTCACAGCAGCCTCAGGAACAGCTCAGTTATTGAAGAGCTTATATACAAACTTCAGAGGGGTTTTGTACAGGAGTTTAGATGCCTGGCCAACAGCTTGCTGTAGTCCTTCTGTGGTTTACTGGGAACTTGGGTAAGGGGAGGTGAGGAAAAGAGGGGGGAGGCAAGGAAACATCTCACCATATAACTATAAAAAATATGCCTAGACCTCATTTGACTAGATACATATATTAAAAACAAAATCAAACCATAAGCACTGAAGGGTAGGAGTGCATTTTTGTCTGAAGAACTGGCCTAACTAATTGTAATAGCTTTTCAGGTTTTAAGGAAAGAGGATGATTTTATGATGGTTGAACTTTAGTAAACAGTCTTTAAGTTTTCTCAAAACTTACCTTGGAGAATCAGTAAGAAAAAAAAACCCCAAAACATAAAAAGCTAAATGGAATAAATTCAGAAAGAATTTACGAAGAAGGATGGCCAAGATGCAGTAATTGCACCTTCTCTCTTTGAACTCAGTACAATTCACTGAGTACTGTTTAACATCTAGCCCCTTGAATTCTCTGGCTTACATTTTATTTTTGTGATTGGCATAATTAGGAAAACCAAACTGAGAAATCATGATATTGGAATATTTTAAAGGCATGCCATCATAAATATTAACCAGTTTATTTACACAGTAAGATCTCTGTAACAAATGCTCTGCCCGGTGCCACATTCCAGAATAGCCACTGTAAGTGTCTTTTTCTAAATTTCTTATATCAACAGGCTTCACAAACACTCCTGAAGGCTTTCCAGTGCGCTTGGCTACCACAAAATTCATGGCAATATCATCACAGTTCTGAGTTTCATCTATTAAGGTGTAAACAGCTTCTGGCTGTCGCTGAAAGTCTTCTAGATATTCACTATGAAAGAATGCCGCACCAATAAGAACCATAGAATACTGATCTCCGTTTCCAAATCCAGGGTTCTGCAATTCAAAGCTGCCATAACTGTATACCCCTGAAGGAGTAGAAATGTGCTTTCTAGGAACAAATCCTACTATATGGTCTGGAAATTGCTGAAAGAAAACAGAAATTAAAAAAAATAAAACCAAAGACCACACTGTGAAACGTGTGTTAAATATTTTCAGAAGAGAGATTTATGCTTCTTTTAAACTGAGGGGAACACAAGATTATTACCAGGAAAGAATGAAATTGTTGGCATTTGGCCCTTTGATCTGCGTTAAGTGCTACAATTAAATAGAGTTTTGCCAAACTGATACAATATGCCTCATTCCACATCATGCAGTGCCAAGAAACAGCTATCCACAACATGCAGCTGTATATTTGGCACTCAGAATAAGTTCACACACAATTTCTCTTAGAGAGGAAAAAATCCCATACTTTTGTTTTGCCGCCTATTTTAAGAAATTCAGCAGTCAGCAACCTTACTGTTCACATGCAAGAAGAGTAAACGTTATCAAAGTTAAACATTACAGATCTAGGTACAATTGAAGAATTGTTTTGCCATTTCTATAATTCAACACTTCAATCCTAAAATTTAACTTTATAGCTAGAAAATCAATAGTAAAACATTTTGATATAGTATTACTGTAATTAAAACCATTAATCTCAATTGTAACTCACAAATACTGCCCACAAAGATGCAAAACATTACCTGCCAAACAGAAAAGGCAAAAGCAAGGTCATGAGCGCTAACTAGTGTATCATCATCCATCATTAAAACAGCTGAAAGGAGGAAAAAAGAAAAACTTTTAACTTATCAGAACATTAAATACATGAATATAATTTGCAGCACAGTACTTGACAAGTTGCTGTGAAATTTTATAACCATTAAGGCAAATTCCAGAACTGAATTTTATCTCTCTGAAAGTAGATTGAGAACACACATTTAGATTTCAAAGTTAAAGCTAAGTTGCAGCTTTATGGTAACTGGAAACCAAGCTAACTTCTGTTTGTGACACTGTTTCAAAACTCAGCAACTTTTGGTCATCTTTAGTACAGCTAGACATCAATGTGTTGGAAAACTTGGGAGTGTTTGGTAAAGCAATTTAAAATTTAATCTGGTATAAGAGCACAACTAAAAGAAAGAGATACCATTCTTTAGTGCATGAGATTTATATGGAATTCTTAGTGTAATATTTTCTGTCTCCATACTATTTGCAAGTTCTAAATAAGGAAGCTTAGTACATTGCACAAGTGACATTCAATACTATTACCTACAGAAGGAAGAATTCTGGCCTTAAATTTTAGGGAAAAGACTATCAGGAAGTGGATTAGATCAGAACTCCAGATGCATTCAAGCTTTTTAAGATTATAGTCAGGATAAATCCAATTACAGTAAATAAAACATTTGGGAAGTTGAAGTTTCTAGTGTCTTCCTAGAAGTCATGGATTTTGAGTATTAAGACATGTTAGGAAGGGGGCAGTAAGTAGAATTACCTTTACTAATCATGAGTAAGGTCAGGTCTGTAATGCAACATGGGGGGGGGTCCACTTGAAAAAAACAGGGCTTATTGTTGTGCTTCTCCTGGAAAGAGCTTAGGAAGAATATTTAGATGAACAGCCAAAAGACTGGGGAAAACACTCTTAAAAAGGATGCATAATCTCAAGATAGAAAGCCAGACAGCTAAGCAGGGAAGTTACTCTGAAGAGCAGAACATGCTTGAGGATTTAGTCTTATAATGAATGGATGAAATCAAGTCTTTTTACCACATGATCTAAGTCCAAATTAATGCAGGGACTCAACAAATACATAACATATGAACTTCAGTTTACATTATAAACTGAGGCTGAATTACCTATGTTTGCCTAACAGAAAATGGAGAACAGACACAGCTGCAAAAGCCCATGAACTGCATTTGACATCCCTCCTTTCTCCCTTGCTCTTCATCGACAGCTCCAGCCTGATGCATGCATCTGGTACCACAACAAAAGTTTCTTCTTTATTACCCACATTCTATTAAGTGGTCCAACAGATCCATGGATTTCTTACATAGTATAACTCAAACCATTTTAGCATTCACAATCTAAGTGTGAAAATAATGTTAATAGTAGCAATATGAACTGCTGATTACCTTTTGTTTCCAGTTCAGGAAAATTCTGGAGTCTGTTCCTCATGCGATTTACAGTTTGAACTTTAAAGACAACAGGGACAGGATGAGGCCCCAAGGAATTCCACATTTCCTCTGGTATCTTCTCACCAATGTTGTTCCAAACAACAATTACTTTATGTAGGTGGGGGATGGCTTGGTAATGATTTAAAAGCTTTAGCAGTAAGTCAGTTCTGTTATATGTCTGCATAATAAGAGTAAATGAATCCAAGGCAGACTGACTCTGGGGTTTTGGTTCCCTTCTTAAATTGGGCATTTTTTCATCTTTGATACTGGGAAGCAAAGCTGTTAAAGCACCTGCCACAAGAAGTAAGACAATGATCACCATGGAAGTGAAGCGTAGTAGGCGGATTCCCATAACTCTTCCTGGAAGATTACAGAAGTGAAAATACCTTTAAAACAAGTAATAGGAAAAGTCATTAGTCCCATGTATAGTTATCTCCCTTACTTGACCAAAACTCTCACAACATTAAGTAGACTTTGGTTTAGTAAACAAAAAAGGAGGATTTTAGGACTTGGGGTTACTACTTTCAACTGTCAAGACAGATACTGCTGGTACTCAGTTTCTATGTTTACTTGCTCTTCCCTTTTTTTTGGTTAACTCCAAATTGAATTGCTTAGTGAAAATGAATCCGTAGTAATTCTTTAACTTGATTGTTCATCATCTCTTAAGTTTCTCAGTATTGCATTTTTGATTAAACATTTACATACCTCGCCAAACCCATCCATCTGAAATTAGAAAGCAAATTTGTGAAGAGATTCAGTACTTTCAGCATTGCAGGAGCTCTGCCTTAGTTGGGAAACAAGAGGGAGAGAAGGTGTCTCCTCAGGAGCAGAAAGGAGGAAGCTAAATGCTCTTCCTTTTTCCATTGCTCAGGCACCATACACAGAAGGAAAAATCTTTATGACTGAACTGCTGGACACGCTGTCAACAGTTTGTATACCTACTCATTAATGTTTATTAATATGGAAAATCTGATTCGGACCACACTAATGAGGCTATTAACACAGGTGGAGCAGAAGAAATGTCAAATGGAGTAATGCAGGAATGCAACAACATAAGTAATAGCTGGTCTGCTAAATCTAGAACTCAGTGGAAACTGGAAGCGTCAGATGCTAGGTGCTATGGACCAGCTAACTGGGGAAGTAGCCTTTGTATAAGGCAGGGGTTTCTGGACCCTCCTAATTTTGCAACTAAAAGGTGTCTCCTACAAAAGCAGGCCTGACATTCATGCCTCTTGGGCAGCACTCCCAGTTCCCCAGGCATTTATAAATTGTAATCTCAGCAGGATCCAGTAGCCACTGCATTCTGTAGTTTGCATCTTTAATTTATCATCCAGATCTGTTCTTCCTCCTCTACTCACAAGACTAGTATGAACTGTATGTTAGATGAATATTCTCAGCTAACTAGTCAGTTACTTGTCTATACGTATTACTCATGTTACTCCATTTTTAATTTCTAGGCTTTCAGCAGGGACTTCTGATCAAAGGAAGTGATTGAGGACAGCCCTTTCAATTAGAATTTTTGAGAGCGCAACTATGTTTTTCACAGAAGTTTTGATCATATGCCATGCTCAAAAATAGGAATATAAACTATTTTAGTCTAAAAAACCCTCTCAACTTACCTCATTCTTGCCAAGTAGGATTGTTTTTCCCTCCTTGTTTTTATAGGACAGTTGTTTGTGATCTTTTAATCTGCTGGAAATTACAGAGACTCTATAACTGAAGATGAACTGTTATCCCACACCATACCCAACATTCTCTTACACGTAAATTTCCCCTCAATGGCTTATTGATGTATGCATTCTTGACAATTATCCAATCCCTTTTCCTACTGCTCAGCTGAATAATTATCTCAGCCTTTTCATGAACGCTTCAGAAATAAGTTATTGCATCAGTTGGTTAGAAAGACAGGAAAAGCATGTCTCTTCTTGTCATATTGATACTCTGTACCAACACAACATCCATTTGTTCCATCCACAGGGTCCTACAGGGATACAAGTAGGTCTTCAGAACCTCCCATCTGCTTCTTTGCTTACCAGGCACAAATAAAATACATATTTGGCTGCCACAGCTGGGAAAGTAGTCCAAATAAAATTTTCTTTTCTGGCCCATCCCCTTCACACTTTCATTCTACCAACCTTGCCACTTGTGTTAGGGGCTTAAGACACAGGATTTTGTTCTTCCCATGTGGTTTGGCAGCTTAGCAGAAGGGAAAGCAAATACAAATGTGACCACTAAAAGGAAGAAAGCACAACATGCAGGACTGTGACCTATGAAACCTGTCTGTTAAGGCTCCCAGATTGTTGAAGGGATTTGTCTTCTTCTAAGACTAGTTGAACAAAGAAAGGGAGATTGAATGATGAGATTTTAGTTTTAATTTAGGAATGGAACTATGTAAATTTAGAGAGCAAGAACTCCTATTTAACAATTGAACCTACATGAAATTTTGAAAGAGTAATTTGTTTAAGTTATGGAAACTTACTTCTTAGAAGCTGAGAATTGCAAAGCTGTGTGGATACCAGTCTATGCCCACACATATAAGTCTTTCTAAATTTGATTTCCAATTTTACCACTAACTTATTTTGCGAGGCTATAGAAGTCTGCAAAACCACTTCCAGAAGTTACTGGTGTTTGTTGCTCAATTTTATAAGTGTAAACCATCACACCAGACTTCTAAACCTAAGGAGCATCAGTAGCTGCTCTGCATTCCTTAGGACCATAGTATCTTGGATACAGGTGCCTTTAAACAGGTGAACCTTAGATTCTCTTCCCAGTTGCAACGTAAACATGACAATACTCACCAATAATTAGTTAAAATTTAAAAGCATATTTAAGATGAAGGTATAGGTGTTGTTTACTGTGGCAATGACACTCCCTGGCTTGCCATACGCTCCTGCATTTACTCAAACACACAGAACAGGCTGTAATGACAAGCAAGGATAATGTTTATGTTCTCTAATTAAATTAAATGTCTGTATACAACCCTTAGAATTAGCATCACGACTTGTTCCCATAAGAATGGGCTGATCCGTTATGCCAATCAAGTTATGAAACCGCCACACAAGACTGACCTCTCTAAAAAAGTCCGAGCCCCCCACACCACATGCAGAGAACAACTCTTGAAACAAGAGACGAAAATAAAACCCTGTCTGGAGAAGAGGTTCCAAGGAGACCTTACAGCGACTACCAAGAACCTGAAAGGGGCTATAAGAAAGCTGGGGAGGGACTGTTTACAAAGGCCTGTAGGGTTAGGACTACGGGGTATGGCATAAACTGGACAGAGACAGATTTAGGCTTGACCTAAGGAGGAATTTCTTCACCATGACAGCGGTGAGGCGCTGGTACAGGTTGCCCAGGGAAGCTGTGGCTGCCCCATTCCTGGAGATGTTCAAGGCCACGCTGGATGGGCCCTGGGCAGCCTGGTCTGGTGGGACATCCCTGCCTATGGCAGCGGCGTTGGAACTGGATGATCCTCCAAACCCAACTATTCTGTGATTCCACCAATCTAAACGCAGTATTTTAACCCCTTTCCAAGAAGGAGGCCCGAGGGACGCCCCCTCCCCCCGCCCAGCCCCGCGCCCACCGGCTGCGCTCACGTTGCGGAGGGCGCCGGGAGAGGAGGCGCCGCTGACTCAGGACCGGCCCGGCCGCGCCGCCGCCCGCCGCTTCCTCCCGGCAGCCCCCGCTGCGCAGCGCCGCCCCGGCCCCGCGCCGAGCGCTGCCACAGCAGCTCTGAAAGCACCGGGCATCGCTGCGAGGACGGGCTGCGGTTGCGCTTGGCGGGGATCGCCGACGAGGCGGGGCGAGGCGGGGCGGGGCGCGCACGGTGCCGTCGGAGCCCCGCGTCCCACCGGGCCCGCCCCGAGCATCGGCCGTACACGCCGCCACAGGCCCCGCCCCAGACTATCGGCCCCCCGCCCTCCTTCCCCTCAGGCCCCGCCCCCGCTTTTAACTGTGCCCTTCCCTGTATCCCTCCGCGCTCCTATTTGGCCCCGCCCCCCGTCCCGGCGCGCGCAGGCGCGCTGCGCGGAGCGGAAGTGCGAGTGGCGCGCGGGCGGGCGGCCCGGGGAGCGCTGCAGCCGCCCCGCCGCGATGCTGCCTCTCTCCATCAAGGACGATGAGTACAAGCCGCCTAAGTTCAACCTGCTCAGGAAGGTGTCGGGGTGGTTCAGGTGAGCTAGACGGGGCGGGCCGGACGGGGCGGGGGAGGCCGGTGCCCGCGGCGCCCTGACCGCCGTGTGCTCCCCGCGCAGGTCCATCCTGGCCGACAAGACCTCCCGCAACCTCTTCTTCTTCCTCTGCCTCAACCTGTCCTTCGCCTTCGTGGAGCTGCTCTACGGCATCTGGAGTAACAGGTACCGGGCGGGAGCGCGGGCAGCCCAGGCCGCCGCCACGTCTGCGGCTCCGTGGGGCGGGGGAGGAGGAGGAGGAAGAGGAGCCGGAGGCCTGTGGCCGCCGTGTGCCACAGGGATCCTGTGCCTGGGAACGTGGCTTCGTGGGGAAGTGGAGGATTGGGTGGTGAAAACCAGCTCTGCAGCAAACATCCTTGTCTCAGAGGGAGAAACGGGAATTAACCCACCCTGCTAAGGCTACGTGGCACTTCATGTAGCGCAGATTCACCCAGGTGGGGAAGCCAGGAGGGACTTGACTAAACTGCTAAACGGGAAAATCTGCACTAAAACATAAGCAGAAATGTGGAATGTTTCTGTACTGGCATGTGGTGTCTGTTCACGACACTCCTGTCAACAGACAGTGGTGGCAGTATCTCCCATCGTGCTTCACCCTCGGTAGAGGTGTCTCGTGGTTCTGTTTCAGTCTCTAAGTCAGTACTTCAGGGAGAAATTGAGAGGGCTGGAAACGTCTTTTGAGCTGAGAAGTGTGTTCTTTTACATGGAACTTAAAGTACTCCTTATCAAAAACTCTAGCATGGACAGAGATTACCAGGACTCTTGAGTCCTGAGGAAGTCAAGTCTTGAGTGAATACAGCAATGTGTATTTAGAAATAGGATCTCTCAAAGTGCAGTATAAAGTCTTTAACCTTGATGACAGCTATCGCCTTTGTAGTGCCAGTGAAAGCACAGTGCTATTTTAGGCACAGGCTGTCCTGGCAGTGTGCTGAGCATCTTGGATGTGCTAGGGGTTTAAATTTGATGTTGAGTCTCTTTGTGTGAGGATTATTGTGTGTGTAGCCTGTCTGCCAGGTGTGGATGTCTTTCTTAATAGCTCTGAAGTTGTAATTATTTTTCTCAGTGGTTCAGGTATGAAGAAATATCTGTGTTTGTGTGAGTTTGTTCTGATGTCATTCTTTTAAGCATAATAAGTTTTTGGTAGTGTGACCAGAAAGTCCTTTTTATGGGGTGATTAAAGTGAGAAACTGAAATGACACTTGCCAGATGTTTATCACTAAAGAATTCTCTCACTGGAATTGAGAAGGCTCTTACTTATTTTTGTTCGCTGTAGAGATCAGGAAGTGGGATTTCCTCAGTAGTCATTAGTTGGATCTCTTATTTATGTTTCCAGTCACTAATTTAATGTGTCCTTACATTAAATCTAGATTTTGGGCTAGAACAAAACAGTATCTTATCAAGTAGCTCTTAAGTAGAGAGGAATAGCAGAGAATGTGGTGAGGAATGACTTCAGTCAAAGCAGGCATTCATGCCTTGGAAAAACAAACATCATATGCAAACAAAGAGCCCTATAGGGAAAATTGTTTCCTGAGTTTGAAAAACACACCTCCTTTGCTCTGTGAGATATGCAGAAACAGAATGTTTGTAAAGGGGATTTACTGTATCATCTTGGAGCACTTCTTTATTCCACTGTGGCCCATCTTGGGTATGGCCAGTGCCTGACGCTGCAAGTAGTAGAAGCAGGGTTTTGAATTCTGTTCTCTCTGGTGCCTTTGATGATGGCAGAGTGTACAAGATAGCAAGCCTACCAGGCTGTGATGATTATTCAGATGATTCTTCCCTTTGCTTCCACAGACCAAGGAATTTCTATTTAATTGTGATTCTGAAAACTACACTTCTGTCCATTTAAATCTAAGCAGATTGCTGTTGTTCTTTTATCAGGATATTCCTGTTTCAAAATTAAATCTATGATTTCAGCCTCCAGAGTTTTTGTGGACAAGTTCTGAAAGTATTAGATTTTATTATCTTTGTTTTCTTATTCTTTTTTTTTTTTACATTCTTTTTGGCTCTTGTTTGCCTAGTAACTTATTTCTTGAACTCACACAGATGTTTTGTTATTTTGTCTTACAAGTTCCCTGGTGTGTTGATGTTCTTGTAGCACAGAAAACAGAACTGGATGTAGTATTTTGCTACCTGAGAGTTTGTTTAAAGTTGAAATCTGGTACAGTTTCTGTTTTAAAATATAATATTATGTGCATACTAGTGTATTTAAGTGTTAAACTTATTAAATTGACTGTTGAAGCATCCTCATTTAGGCACAATGTGTTTGAGTACAGGGTTTCTACGAGATTCTGCTCTGGGTGGTATGTTCCAGTTCTAATGGAAGTTCTTGCATACAACCCGGTGTTACTAGGAGTTGACTAAATTGCGTATTTGCTTTAGTCATCACTTTATACATAGTTTTTTAATGTCTAATTAAATTACAAATCATTTTTTTTAAAAAGCCTGAGGTGAAATCAGGTTGGCTTGTTATGAGGTTTCCTGTCCTTTGTGCGTCTGAGTCACTTGTAGATGTACCTATAGTACAGAGCATGTTTAAGCCATGTATTACAATGTATTGCAGACGCAGTCTATACTGACTGCTTCGTAAATCCACGTGTCTCTGGCTGCTCAGAGATGTGCATTTTGGACTTGAAAGCAGCACAGCTGTGTCTCAGCTGTGGCAAGTCTTGCCTCTGTGAGATTTGCAGGTGTGTGCACAGTGCTGTGACAGCTTGCTGCATGATGTCTGGTTCTAGAGCTGCTATGGGATTGTGTTTCAGTAACAGTCCTTATATGCTGTTGTCTTTCCCAGGAGACTTTGTACCAGAAAAAAGCCCCTCAGAAACCACTGGCTGTCTCTGTTTAGCTATGCTTACTCCTTGCATTTTATAATCATCTTGAAGTTATATTTGCTGTCACCCTAATTGTCTTCCACCTGAATGCTGGGTGTGTTTTGTGTGGGTTTTTTTCCCCACTGGGTCTTCTTTACTGCTCAGAACCAAACTTAAAATGAGATGTTTCACAAGGGGTGTCACCTGATTTTGGGGAGGGAGAAGTTGTCACTTACACCCTTCAAGAATTTGATAGGGAATTCCGTTCTGCTGCTTCATAGACATCCAGCTAAAACTTTGGTCTTCCTCTAAAGTTTGTTCAGAATTACTTCTTCTGGTTCCTCCTTGGGTGCCTAGAGCATCTGAGGATAATTTATTATGACATCATCCTCTGCCTTAAATGGGTTATAGTTGTGTATATCTATATATACATACACATCTCTCTTTGTGTTCATGAAATATATATGTAGATATATAGAGAGCACAAGACTTGTTCTCTCTCCTCCTCCAAACTCACTTCTTCTACAGCTGAGTGTTTAATCTGAAACACTTCAGATTAGTCTTGAAAATTATTCCTGTCAGGCTGAAATGGTTCGGTTTCTTAATATGAAGTAGTTCAAACTTTGGCTAATGCCACAGACTTGAGGAAGAGTGGCTGGAAACTGCTTGGCAGAAAAGGACCTGGAGGTGCTGGTTGACAGCCAGCTGAACATGAGCCAGCACTGTGCCCAGGTGGCCAAGGAGGCCAGCAGCACTCTTTGCTTGAATGACGAATGTTGTGGCCAGCAGCAGGGCAGTGATTGTCCCCCTGTACTTGGCACTGGCGAGGCTGCACCTTGAATCATGTGTTCAGTTTTGAGTCCCTCAGTGCAAGAAAGGCATTGAGGTGCTGGAATATGTCCAGAGAAGGGCAGCAAAGCTGGGGAAGGGTCTGGAGCACAGGGGTTATGAGGAGCATCTGAGGAAACTGGGATCTGGAGAAAAGGAGGCTGAGGGGAGTCCTTATGGCTCTCTACAAGTGTGTAAAAGGAGGCTTTAGTGAGGTGGGTGCTTGATCTCTTCTCCCGAGTAACAAGTGGTAGAGGTCAAGAGGAAATGGCCTCTAGTTGCAAGGAGGTTTAGATTGGCACTTTGGGACATGGTTTAATAGGCATGGTGCTGTTGGGCTGACAGTTGGACTTGACGATCTTGGAGGTCTTTGCCAACCTTAATGACTCTATGATTATATAATGAAACTTTGTATTTGACTTCATTGTGAAAAGGTGGCTGTCCTCTATAACCAGTAATTGCTTTTTGTTCTTCAGTTTCCAAGAACTGCATTATGTATGTAATTGTTCTTAGACACCCAAAGGATTGGGGAAATGGAACTTCTGGGACAGTTGTAATAATGAATGCTAGTTAGTACCTCTGTATCAAATATTTTTTCAAATATGAAGCAAGTTTTGTGTTTAGATGCACATACTTCCTTGCAGACTCACAGAACCTGTTTATGATTAGTAATTTAGTAAAATTTGGTGACTGTTCTACATGGTTTTAAGTTTAATTTACATACCCAGTTAGTAGAACTTGTATGAGTTTGTAGGCTGTAGCTTGTGAACTAAGTTAAGTTGCTTTGAACTTTGTAAGGTGAAACAGCATGCTAAACTTTTCCTGTGACAGTGGAAGACTTCAGCCTTTACAGGCCTAAAATACTCTGTCACAGGCAAATCATGGTATCATCGAATGGTTTGGGTTGGAAGGGACCTTAAAGATCATCCAGTTCCAACCTCACTGCCATGGGCAGGGATACCTCTCACCAGACCAAGGACCCAAGACCCCATCCAGCCTGATCTTGAACACTTCCAGGGATGGGGCAGCCACAGGCTCCCTGAGCAACTTGTGCCAGTGCCTTCACCTTCATCAATGAAGAATTTCTTCATAGTGTCTAATTTAAATCTTCCTTCTTCTGATTTAAAGCCATTCTTCCTCATCCTATCACTACACATCTTTGTAAAAAGTCCCTGTCCAGCTTTCTTGTAGGCTCCCCATTCGGGTACTGTAAGGGCACTATAATGTCTCCCTGGAACATTTTCTTCTCCAGGCTGAACAACCCAACTGTCTCAACCTGTCGTCATAGCAGAGGTGCTCCAGCTCTCAGATCATCTTTTTGACCCTCCTCTAGACCTGTTCCAACAGTTCCATATCCTTCTTAGGTTCAGGATTCTGGATCTGGATGCAGTACTATAGGTGGGGTCTCACTAAAGCAGAGTAGAGGGGGAGAATGGCCTCCCTTTAATGCTGGCCATGTTTCTTTTCATGCAGCTGAGGATATGGTTGGTCTTCTGGGATGCAAGCACACATTGCTGGTACATGTCAAGCTTCTAATCAATCAGCACCCCCAAGTCCTTCTCTGCAGGGCTGCTCTCAATCAAGTCATTCCCCATCCTGTACTGAAACCACAGATTTCTCTGACCCAGTTGTAGGACCTTGCGTTTGGCCTTGTTGAACCTCATGAGCCAGGTTGTCCAGGTTCCTCTGGATGACATCTCGTCCTGCTGGTGTGACAACTGCACCACTCAGCTTGGTGTTGTCTTGCAAACAGTCCTTCTCACTGTCTGTCATTGATGAGAATATTTACTGACCCTGGTCCCACTACAGACCCTTGAAGGTCACCACTTATCACAGATCTCCATCTGGACATTGAGCTGTTGACCACTGCTTTCTGGATGCGACCATCCAACCAATGCCTTATCCACCAGACAGTCCACTTATCAAATCCATATCTCTCCAATTTAGAGAGAAGGATGTTTGTCGACATTTTACAAAACTTTATTTTGATTGATTCATTGTGCGTTTTATTATCTTTTTTTTTACAGCATGACATTAAAGAATTTTTGACCAATTTTCCCTGTGTGTGCAAACTCTTTGAAAATATGAAAATGGATTAGAGGATGTTGTATTTGTAAATGCTTAGTGCCATCCCTATGGTGATATTGGTAGTCTTCAGCAAAATAGGTTTAGTTGTATTGCACCAATTAACCTCAGTATACATATAATAGATATAACACATATAATAGATATTCAAATCAGTGTCTTTAAGACCAATTTTCTTTTTTAACTAGATATGAAATACTACTTTTACAAACTTGTGTTGGGTCAGTCTTTAAATGCAGCTTGTATATATACGCTTTTCTAGCTGAACTTGTTCATATGGTCAATCTGTAAACCAAAATATAAGAACAAATGCCTGCCACTTGGATTATGTTGGTGAGAGATGTGGCTGTGGATGCATCTACTTCAGGGCCTTTGGTTTGTGTCAGTGGAAACCATCCCCCACTACTGCTGAAATCATATGCTAGGAGGACTTTTTGCCAAGCACTTTTCCAAAGTGCCTCACCTATGCTGACAAAAGCAGTTTTGTCATCATATTTGTGTTGGTGATCTACTGCAAGTTTCTCCTGCGCTAGGAAAACCATGCCTGGAGCTTAAACACACAGTGTATTTTGCTAGTGTGTAAATTAAATGCCCTTTTTTTCATGCCTAATGTAGTGTATGGAACATAACTTTTTTTTTTCTTCTTTTCCAGTTTAGGTCTAATATCAGATTCTTTTCATATGTTTTTTGACTGTACTGCTCTATTGGCTGGATTGGCAGCTTCAGTTATTTCAAAATGGAGGTCAAATGATGCTTTCTCGTATGGGTAAGACACTTCAGGCTGTTACCTTAATGTGTTATAGTAAATGTCTTGGTGGTAGTTTTCCACTGCACGAATAACGCTTTTTTGCAGAGCATGGAAAAGCTATATTGAAAGTGTGCTGTGCCTTTGTTGTGGGTTGGTTTTTGTTTTTATAAGGTGAGTTCTTTTAACTTTTAAGTTAATATCCCCTTTGAAATAGTGAAAAAGTAAAGGCATTACTTCTGTGGAGCAGACTGATCTCTTCTAAGATCTCTGTGATCATGTGAGTGGAAACAAGTTCATGCAGTGGGAAGTTGCTCTGTGTTGCCGTGTCTAGTTCCATTGAAGTAAAAGCAGCCTCATCATGGGTTTGTCCTCCCCAGGCAGTGAGGGGCCTTATGGTGAGTGTCGGGCAGCTGATGACCAGGCCTCCTTTGGAACAGAAAGTTACAACTGAAAGGAGCTGAGTCTCAGTGATGCTGCTCCTGAGATAAGCCACACTTCTCAGAACCAGCAGGATTCAACAGTGGTGGCTACCACTAATGCAGATCCTTACAGCTGAGCCACGGCATCCCCTACTATCCTTTGTGGATACAGCTGCTGCAGCTGGTTCTGTTTACAGGTCACTTGGGTCCACTGCACGTTGCAGCTGTGCCCTATAAAACAGTAGCCATGATACAACCTGAGTATTTGCTATACTGAATATCTAACAGCAAATGAGGTGTAACATGGGTTACTGTGTTCTCTGTAGAGTTACTGATGTGTCAGTGTTTAGCTTCAGCTGTCTTGCCTAAGCATGGATCGTGGAGTTTGAGACTTAAAGCACTATTCAATTAATGTGGAAACTACAGTATGCCTAGAAGTCAATTTAGGCAGAATTGATTGTACATGAGCTAATTGCAATGAAAGCAGTTTCTGTATTAATTACTGCTCTGCATTTAGAGAGCTGGTGTTCCATTTATTAGAGAACTGCCACAATTGATTAAGTCTGTTTGCTACATTGGAATTACATGTTATTCTAACCTGGCTGGCTTTAATTGAAAAAATTTAGTAGCTGATATAATTAATTTCTACTTAAACTATTTATTATAAATTCCCCAACTAGAGGGGAAAGAAATTAATGTGTGACTATTTGATATTGAACAGAACTTTACATCAGTAGACTTCAATCACATCTTACGTGCTTGTTGTATAACTTGGCTTCCAAATACACATTTATACCATAACTTCCAGTAGAGATGATCTTAAATGAGAAGATTTTGATGAATTGAAATTTTTCTTTTACCTAGGTCATGTATGTCAAAATACAGCATAGTGAATTTCATCTGCTTGTGATAGTTCATATACTGTGTCTGCCATTTAGCAGTTCCCTGTGTAGTACAATTGTCTGAGAACAAGAAAATTGTACTCCAGCCTCTAAGTTCCACTTTTTATTTTTAACATTGAAGTGGAGGTGGTAATATTTGCTATTGCTTTTTTTTTTATTGCAGATACGTTCGAGCAGAAGTACTTGCTGGCTTTGTAAATGGTTTATTCCTCATCTTCACAGCATTTTTTATTTTTTCTGAAGGTGTTGAGGTATGTTATGAAGTCAGTTGCACAATTGTCACATTTCTATTTGTAGAGCATATTTAGTGGGGATAAAGTTACTGAAATTGATTATTTATGTTCATAATTGTTTGAAATTATGTGATGGGCCCTCTCAAATTATTGTTTTGCGATGAAGAAACCCAGCTTTTTCAATGTATCTATGCCAGCTTCTTAAAGGGTGTGCTTTGATTGTGTGTAAAGATTCTGTAAGAAATAACCTGTCCTTTTTTCAGCTAGTTAAGTATGCCATAGGAAGATCCTTACATCTCACTGTTAAATGACAAATGAGGTCAAGAAATAAAGGCCAAAACTAGGCATTCAGAGAAGATGATCCTGTATCTAAGCAGTTTTTTCAGTACCTTTTAATAATGTGAAGAGATTGTAAAACTCTACATTTTTAGTTAATTTTTTTTTTTCTTTCCAGAGAGCACTTGAACCTCCTGATGTGCATCACGAGAGACTTCTTCCCGTTTCTATACTAGGATTCATTGTAAATCTTATAGGAATATTTGTTTTTCAACATGGAGGTCATGGGCATTCGCATGGCTCTGGTAGGGTATCTGTAATTTTCAGTAGCGTTTCCTTTCTTGGCACCTTGTGTTTCAGGACCGTGTAATTCTCCAGTGACAACCCAATTATTAAATTTTAATTTCTTTCTAGTAACAGTCCCAGCCAAATGTATGTATGACTTGCTGCAAAATTGAATTTTGTGTTTTGTCACTAATCCTCTTGTGTGTCACTGCCGTACTTCTCATGTTAACATCTGTTAACTGGAAGACCTAGAGCTCTGGAACATGCACTCTTCTGCACCGTATTGGAAGAGATTTGCAGTGTCTTTTGACAACGTTAAGAACGTTAAGCTACAGTTAAGCAAAGTCTTGACTGGAAAATTTACAAAACAGTGTCTAAACTAAATTTTAAGTATGGAATGATTCAGCTTCAGGTGCTTCTTAGCTTTGTTTCTTTTGAATTGGAATTAATTTATTTGCCTATATACAGATGGTAAACATTTTTGTGCATTCTTTTTCTGCAAAGCTAATTAGTATCTCTTTCAACTTAACGTGTAAACTGATGTAGATTGGTAGAAGAAAATAGCCTTTAGTCTTTAAGCAGCAATTTAAGCTTGACTTTTTAATGTGCAAATGACTGTCAATTTCTGGTTTCTTAAAGCAGCTCTTTTTAACGTGCTTGTGTCTAATGATGTGTACAGTTTTTGAATTGTACTGTAAGTGTAGCACAACTTGTCTCAGAAGTGGGAACATATAAAAGTGCTTGGCTTCTTAAATATGGCTACACAGCATGGATTTAGGTGATAAACGGCTTGTGTTAATTTTCTTTTTAACTTATTTAAAGCTGTACCTTAAGTAACCTAAAAGATGAATAGATTTTGGGTAGCTTAGAATCAAATGTAAGTGTACTGTTATTCAGCATTTTAAAATTATAGTCTGACAGTGATATTTGTTTACAGGGCATGAACACAGCCATTCTCTATTTAATGGTGGGCTCAGCCATGGGCACAGTCATGGAGGTCACAGTCACAGCCATGACCATAAACATGGTCACGGCCACACTCACGATCATGGCCATGGCCACTCTCATGGTCAAAGTTACTGTCATGGTGAGTACTTAAAGTCATAGACCGTCTTGACTGAATTTAAATTTTCTATTAATAATGTCCTGGGGGAAAAAAAGAGGCTGCTGGCAGCTTCTTCTGAAGTAGTTTTGCTAAACGTGTGGTGTGTGGTGCCAGTGCTGTGCTTCGTGGCACATTTTGGTCAATACTGTTTCATTTGCAGTAAGTTCAGTGTTAGTTTTTAAAGGTTTTGCCCTGCCTACATTGTTTGAATGTAGTGGTTTTTGTTGGCAAAAGATAAACCAAGTTAGTTATCAAGTCCTCTGTTTCTTTTTATTAAGATAAACAGACAAAGTTAAGCTGCTTTACTAGTGTTTTCCATTTGAATAATGTTACAGATCAAGATATTAGGAGAGATGAACAAGCAGTTTTACTTCAAGTAACTAGGGATTGGTATGTCCCCATCTTCTGTAGCTGTAATCTGTTCTACAGCTGGTTAGGAAAAAAAGTGCTTGGTATCTTAGGTATGCTTAAATCCTTTCTATGAAGGGAAACAACCAGAGAAGAGACAGCCACACGAAGTGCTATCAGTAACCTTCACTAAGAGACAGTGTGGTTTCTACCGATTTGAAACAACGCAAATGAAAGCCTTATTGTAGTCAATCCTTCTTGCCTGAGACATAAACTGGAATCTCTTGTGACTGAAAGCATGGACATTGAGAGTGGGGAATAGCGTGGTAGCTTCCAGACAGGAGGTGACAAGTATAGAAAAACATTTACTCTCTTGCTACTTTTAGAAAATTAGTGCTTATGTGCCAAGTGTTTTCTTGAGGCTTGGTTGGGAACCAGGAGCTCCTCATTTCTGCCTCCTCCTTGCTCTCCCCATGCCCCTCACTCCAATGGAACAGCAGATATNCCTTATTGCTCTCTACAACTACCTGGAGGGAGGTTGTGGAGAGTCGGGAGCTGGCCTCTTCTCCCAGGTGACAGGGGACAGGACAAGAGGGAATGGCCTCAAGCTCTGCCAGGGGAGGTTCAGGCTTGACGTAAGGAAAAAATTCTTCATGGAAAGGGTTGTTAGGCACTGGAATGGTCTGCCCAGGGAGGTGGTTGACTCACCTTCCCTGGAGGTGTTTAAGGTGTGGGTGGATGAGGTCCTGAGGGACATGGTTTAGTGTTTGATAGGAATGGTTGGACTCGATGATCTGGTGGGTCTCTTCCAACCTGGTGATTCTATGATTTCTCAATTAGTTTTATAAACAGAACAAGTGTTGATATTTTTGCTTTAGTTAGATATATAAACTGTTGTGTAAAGTGGTATTTATTTTTTAAAAAGACTGCATTTTAAAACTTGTAACTTAATTACTGCATTAAAAACCAATAGCTACAGTAGAAGGTAGTCCTTGTGTGCAGCTTGTGTGTTCAAGAAATTTCAGAAAGGAAGACCGTAACACCATGTACCACTAGAGAGCGCTTTTGTGTGCGTTAATGTGCCATAATTGTCTTCACAGATGACCATTCTCTTGAAGGGATGGGTGGATCCAGCAAACAGATTTTACAAGGTACGATGAGAATAAAGGTAGTGGTTTATTACTTTTATCATGTCTGTCTGCTTGCCTGTGACTGGTTGCATGTCTGTTTTAGAGGATGCCCTGGATAAATGCTTCATTTTCCTTAGAGGAGCTATTTTGTGAAGTCACCCTTCACTGTAAGCACAACAGTGCCATGCCCTGGGTACTGCTGGGTTTTGGGTCATTCACTAAAGTCTAAATACAGTGCAGTGTCCACAATTGAAAAGGGAGATTCCAGGGGATTCACCTTCTGCTACTGGTGAGGAAAAATGAAGTAATAAAAATCTAGGAAAGTGATTAGAAGAAGAAACCTAAAGGAGCCTGATTTGCAATGGATGCTCTAGGAAGTGAAAACCAGTATTGTTAAGATAGAATGTATTTGAGAAATGCAGATTGATGTAAATAATTATTACAGGGTACCTGAGCTTAAAATTTGCATTTCCTCAAGCTGTTACAGTTGGTTTAGACAAGATAGTAATTAGCTCTAAATTTATTAAAGGATCATTGGAATCTGTCATCTCCTGAGTATTAATGTTAATAAATTATTGATAATTTAGATGTCAATTTTGAACATTGATTATTTTTCTTTTAAATATTCAGACATTAGAGGGAGAGAATTATTTGGCCTACACAACTGTACATGCTGTTTCCTGTTACTGCATGACTTTTTGTCTTGTTTGTAGTCCTTGGAAAGGAATGTTTTCAACTTCTCGTATTTATAATATACCGTATTTTATGTCTCTCTCTCTCTATGTATAGTACACTCATTACTTCAATAGCAGATATAAAAAATGACTTTAAAATGAGAGGCACGTTTCAATCGAAGCATATTTAAAAGACTCAATTTTATGTAACTTTTTTTTAACTTTTCAGTACTGTGGTGGGTTGGCCCTGGCCAGCAACTGAGCACCCAACTTGCTCACTCCTGCAGGTGGGCAGGGAAGAGAATAGAAGAGTAAAAGTGAGAACTACTCTTGGATTAAGACAGCTTACTAAGACAAAGGGGAAAAAAAAATAGGACAAAACTCAAAGTGATGCACTAGTTCACCACCTTCCACAAGCAGATCAATATCTCTGAGCAACAGCTCTTTTTGGAAAGACTGCTTCTCAGTTTTGTGACTGAGCACAGTGTTACGTGGTATGGGATGTCCCCTCTGGTCAGTTTGGGTTTGCTCTTGTGGCCATGTACTCTCCTGGCATCGTGTCCACCCCAACCAACTTGCCATGGGGGCAGAGCAAGAAATGGGCAGTCTTGCTACTGTACAAGCACTGATGGCAGTAGCTAAAATGTTGTGTTATCAGCAATTTCACAAACCTAAAACACAGCACCATCCAGGCTGATTTATAGCTGTGGATTACTTTTTGTTGGAGATGGGGTGGGGGAGTTATCCGAGTCTGGAGGATTGTGTTCAAAAAAATATTTCTAAATGACTGTTCTTGTCATTGCCAGCAGAGAGCTCCAAAAGCTAAATTTTAGCTTGCTGCAAAGTGCTTCTTCCCTTGTCTTTTAAGATAGTGTGTTATTCTTCAAAATGAGTTTAGTTGTCTTAGCAGTCTTGTTTAGTTCTCAAAACCATTTTTCTTGGATTTCTTTGCCAAGTAATTGCTGCAAGATTTTTGCCAATGAAACAGCATCTTTTGAAGCTTTGCAGAGCTGTTTCTGTTGGCAATCTTTTCATCTTATATAGTACTCATCATTTTCCATAGTCATCAGGGAATATGAGTTTCTTTGCTATAATATGGGGAGGGTATTGAATGAAAAAAATTAGTTACATCTGTTATCACTGCTTAGGTTGATAGCCATGCCTTGAAATGCCCCTTACTGCTAACTGCAGAAAATAATGTAAATCCTTCCAGTGCTCTGTGTTCTAAAAATACATTGAAATCCTAAGACTGCTCTCTGTTTGACAAAAAATTGACCATGAATTTAACAAGCGTAAATCATATTATCTAGTTAGCAACTCTTTTCCTTAAACAGTCTTTAAAATATTCCATTAGTTTTACAAATGACAAGTTGTAATGATATCAATTAATCTCTTACAGGTGTATTTCTACACATTGTTGCAGACACGCTTGGAAGTGTTGGTGTAATTGTATCTGCTTTATTGATGCAGAACTACGGTCTAATGATAGCTGATCCTATTTGTTCAATGTTGATAGCAATACTTATAGGTGTCAGGTAAGCGCTGCTATCACCGGTATTTGATAGTATTTTTGGTGCTAGTTACAGCACAAATTACTGCTCAGAATAAAAGATTTGTCTGTTATGCTAATATTTTACAATGTTTGCTTTTCCTCTGAGTGATTTGTTACTTCTCTTCTGTACAGCTGTTCTGATGTGCTCTTACAAGGTTTATTTTTCTTTTCCTTTTCTACAGCTACAACTTTTGCTTTTAAATCTGCATGTTTTACCCGTTTGCGTAATACTATAAAAATGTCTCTCATGTTCAAACTGTAGAGAGCTTCCTCCCTGTATTTAGTACATTCTTATGTAAACCAGTGTATCTAGTAAATGGAGCAGAATGGCTTCAAGGGCAGCAGAGTTGAACCTGCTGGCACAGGATGTGCCCTTGTCCGTGACAAGTGAAGGCTCTTGCTTTGTATTTGTATTCTGAGACATTCTTACTCCTTTTAAGATCCGATGGAAATGCTTCAAGTGGTTCTAGGTTTTCCTGGTTGTTGCTTACCAGGATCACTGTAAATGTGAAGCTGTTTGGATTAGACAGGACAAGTAAGCATTTCATCCAGTGATGCTATTACTGAGGCTTCTCTGGCTGTGTTTTCAGTGGTGTCACAGGGCAGAATGCCACAACTCCAGTTACAACCCAGTAACTGAACACTGTTGTCTCTTCAGCAGTGGTGAAAGACAACTGCAGCTACTTATGCTTATATCATATGAGGCATGGTTATACAGAATTATTGGCATGGACCTTGACGGAGTTATTGATGTGAATCTCCTTAGGTATCAGAAGGGGGCAACACGCTTCAGGCACTAAATGCCCACACTAATATGTGTGCTACAGATTGTTGTGAAATTACCCTTTAATATAAACATAATATTTTTACTTAAATCTCCTGTTAATATCATAAAGGACAAATTATTAACAAACTAATTCTGTTACTGAGATCTCAAAAAAGAAAACGTCCTGGTTACCAAGGGAAGGAAATTATTGCTGAGGTAATAGCTGAATAAAACACAATTTTCCATACACTTGGTATTTTAAGGGCCTGGCTTTGCGTACAGCAAAGCACACGTGGAGCGCTGATCAGAAAACACCACATGAATGAAATTTTTTTTTCTTCCATTCATACAGAGGTTGGAAGACCACCTAATGTAGCGCATTAGAGGTTTCGTAGTAAAGCTGTTTGTAGGTCTTCTAGCATAGTTAGGAGGAACTTTTGAGGTCTACATTCTGTGCTGAAAATACTGGAGAAGTTCAGTTTGATGTCTTTGACTTTATAGCAGACCTCTGCCTGTTACTTCATGGTGTGATGAATGGTCTGGAGGAATGTTAGGCTGATTGAGTGCAGTCAGCTGCCTGATAGTCAGTAGAAGCAAGTTTGCCTTTCTTGCAGGCTGACACATCCTGGCACAACAGTGGAACAAACGCTGATTGTGTGTGGGTAGGTGTTGGGTCTTATTTTAAGCAGTCCTATGAGTTTACCTACTGATGGTGTTGCTTGAGATGCACTTGAACAAGATCGTAAACAAGATTTTGAGCGGTTTCAGAAGGGTATTCTTTGAGAGCTTGAGACCCCTTTTATGTTTTTTTTTTTCAGTTTAGTAATCTTCATCTATGCTTCTGAACCCATTGTCTATTCTGCCTTATTCTTCACTCTGCTCTGTGTTTGAAGTGCTCTTCTGGAATTAAAGCAAAAGGTTTGGGTGTTTTCCCACAAGGTGATTGCTTGTAACAGTAATGCAGGGGCCCAAGTGGTGACTGCTGGGATATTTAATAGTTTTGTCCTTAATCTTTTCATGTCACCTAAATCTAACTTAGGCAAAAGATTATACTGAAATTTTATGCAATCTAAAATCTGAGAGGGAAAAACATTATTGGCAAAAAGAATTTAAAGTGACAGTGACAGGAGCTGTGTCTAGTTTTTTAAACTGTTTGCTAATTGAGGTACTTGTGGGTTTGAGATGGGGAAAAGGGGGATGTGCAATAAATACCTGGTGAAGGGATTCCTGGCCACTTCAGTCATTGATTCCTGGCTACTTATATGGGCCTGTTTGCAACCTCGATAAATAATTTTTTGAGAGGATTTATCTTTAGATTAAGTAATCGTCTGCTCTTTCAGGAGGATTTTTGTCAATCTTACTTGTGCAGAGTAGACCACTGTGTCCCTTTTACCAGTTAAATCAGCTGATAAGGTGGAGTGGGTTAAGAGCATGTGTGTTCCAACAAGGGGACCTGTGCATGTGCGTTTGAAAATCAGGATCTGTTCTTTGTGGCTGTAATAAAGCAAGCATAGTTTTGAGCCAGAGGTGCAAAAGCCAGTCCACTAAAGTTGTCCAAAAGTTTTAATGCTCTCTGAGGACTTTCCACTGGTTGGGACTGTAAGCTTTGCTGCTTTCCTATAGGGTTGTGCCAAAGTCCCAAGGTGCTGTCTCTTCTTACAAGAGTACTTCAGCTGATTGGTTTAGAGCTGAATAATGATGTGTTTTATTGCTGATCTTCCAAAGCTCTTCTGCATGACTCCACATTTTAAGTATATGAAATTGTCTATTTCCATTTTAATTAGCTACTTAGACATCTGGTTCCACATTATTATTAACCGATGAACTACAGCAGGCGTTACTGTCCTTACTGCTGTTAATGTTAGCCAACAGCTCTTCATGAAAATAAATCCTGAGTACGGATCTCCTTCTATGTCTTTGAGTACTCTGAAGCTTTAAAATAAAGCAGTGGAAATGTCAAGATCTCTGTGGAAGTGCTTTTGCTCTTAGCTGTCAACTCATTATCTGGGAGGGAGATTTCTTTCCTAGGAGGATGGCTTTTTATGTATCTGTCTCTTTGAGCTCTTGTGCTGAACTTCTGTCACTTGTTCTCAAATGCCAAATTACTGGTTGGATTAAGACTTGCTTGTAGTACGGTGCTTTTCTTAGAAATCATCAGGAACATGTCTTAGGAAGGAGTTGTGAATATTGCAGATGGCTACATGAGTATAAATCTAAAGTCTTGGTGCGAGAGTGGCCCAAACTTGAATCTTTCCTGCTAATTTTTAGATAACAAGATCACACTACTCTCAGTGTTTCAGTCTAGAATGCTGGTTGCATACAAAAATAAATTACACATTTAACAATTTTCAGTAAGTTGGAAATTCCTAATAAAATACAAATGAATAAATAGGATTTTATGTTGGTTGGTCGCTTTCTCCTCTAAAGGAAGGATCCAGACCAGTCTAGATTACAGTATCGCTTTGGATGTGGTTTTAGTCTTAGTAGGCTTTCCAGATGTAATGAACTTGCATAGAGCTGCATTATAATAATGCCTCATTATCTGAGTATATATAGAAATTTTCTTGAAATGGAGAATAATTATCTCACTGAATTTTGTCTGAAATTTTACAAAAATAGATACTTTGCAATTAAATTTTACCATTTTTCTGGAGCTGATAATTAAATACAGTTAAATTAAAAAATATGTTTCATTAAATCTGCATTAGGATGTTACACTTTGCATGTCCAAGCAAATATTCAATCAAAATGTGGATATCATAGTACACTTAACTTTTTTGTATACTTTAAGGTTATTATGTAGCTGTTGCAGTTTATTTATGCCATTGCAGAAAGTTGTGGTTTTGTTGAAAGTCTGATGACACAGGTCATTAGATTTTAAATACAAGATGGGTATGTTTTAGGAATGTGTATAGAACATCTTGTGTAGCCTGGGTGTTGGGCAAAGGCGTGTGAGTAAAGTGATAGTTTTGATTCTTCACATACAGTTTGTTTCAAGATTAAAAGCTGAATGAGTGTTATAAGATGCTGTTAGAGGTTCATGAGACTCTCTTGAGGAGCATTTTAATAGCTTGCTATGTAGCAAGGAAATCTTCAACAAAATGTCACTTGAAAAGTGAAAACCAAACCAAAATTGAGAAATCTGTCTGTAAAAAGGGAATTTAGTGTTTAGTATTTGGTACATTTTCAGTTGTTTGAGGGTTTAATGCAGTTTATTTTTTGCCTTTTTTTTCTGAATAAAATGTGCCTATACCGCTTAACCTGGTAGTGATTTGACTTACATTGTGTGTCCTCCAAGTTTTTGCTTAATGGTCTGAGTTTGACTCCCAAAGAGTGTGCAGTTTGTACGTAGGGGTTAGGTTTGACTGAGAGCTCCCTCTTTGTTTTGTTTTGTTTTTTATTCTGTGTTCTTCCTGGGATACTCATGTATCCAAAGAAGGAATAAAGGCAGAAAACACAAGTCCTTACTCCATTCTGTGGAGCTATGTCAGTAGAATGTCAAAGCTGTTGCATGCGAGTGCAGAGCGGTGTTGTTGCTCCAGCTAAAGCTGCATGTGGCATGTTCTCTGTCTAATCCCTCGTGAGTTAGTGCTGGACATTCTGGCTGCACAGTGAAAATCTGGCATGGGATTCTTCTCAGGTTGTTTTCACTGACAAATACACTTCTAAGCTTAGCGGAAGCAGGGATTGGGTAACTCTTACTTGAGTGGTGAGGAGTAGGATCAGTCACTTCCCTTTGGTAGACTATGGCTGTCTACATCCCAGTAAAAGCCGGTCTTCAGTAGCATTATGTAGAAATGGTTAATACCTTTTGCATCTCATGCTTTACTTTTTTTTTTTTTGAGGAAGAAAATGCCCACATATTCCTATACTGATCTGGAGAGGCAAAGACATGAACTTGGATACTTTACACTTTGCAAATTTCACAATGCTTTTACTTGCTGTAGAAAGTTGTGTTTTCAGGTTGGCAATCTTCAAGTTTTTTTCCAAGATCTTTTTCTCATCCTGTAATGTGCTTGAACCAGTAAAAAATTTCTCAAGTCTCTAAACTGCTTTTAATATTTAAAACTAAGCATTCATTTATTTTACAGCCTTAGGATTCTAAGTCCTTATTTTGAAATGTTGAAGCAATTTTAGTATTTCGATCAGCTATGTGAAATTAGGCCCCCAGCAAAAGCCACAGCTCTGGTATAAAGCAAGAAATTTGTCCAAAACCACTATTAGAACCACATGTTTCTAGAAAGGCACTGCAGACTAAATACGGTGCCAGACTGGATAGGGCACGCAGACTACATATTAAGTGGTTGAAGAACTGAAGCAATTTACTTCTGTCATTTAGTGAAGTTGTTTCTATGGGTTACATCATTTTTACATGAAGTCTGGAGCTGTTTGGACATAGTCTGATATGTAACAGCTTTGGGGGAGGATGTGCCTGTAACGTTTAGCATGTAACAGTATCAAAAAATTACTCTCTCGTTCAGGAAGATTCAGGAGGAGTGTTGAATAGCAAAAGTCCTCCAGGTTCTGGTTAGTGTTGTTTTGAGCCCTTGTTCCTAAGTGGCCTGCACTACGTTTATTTGCAGGGTAACAGCACCTGCCATCCTTGCTTGAGAATCAAACTACTACATTATTATGAGAACAGAAGATTCAGAGTTGTAAAAGTAAATGTTAAACCTCTGATCCTTGTCTGGAGCAAAACCTAAGGCTGACTAAAATGGCCATAGAAAAATTTTATTGAAGTTCTAGAACAGGCAGGCACTCCTGACACAGCAGGTGTGGATGGTGGCTGGGACAAAGATATTTACATGACTGTAGATTTTCAGCTATCGAATTTGAAGAATTGTAGCTGGTCTTAAGTCTTAGCATCGTTTGTTTACCTTTCACAAAATCCATGGTAAGTATCCTCTATTTTCTGTAGTGCTGAGTGTGCTGAATGAATTTCCTGCTGTGCTTTGCCTACAATGACTGTGCAAAGGGATCTTTACCCTGGGGTTGCTTTCAGCCTTTCTGTCCAAGATCGTGACGATGCCAGAATCTGGCTAGCTGTGCCTGTAATAACAGTGAAATGGGTAGGAGTATTGTATTATCTGAATGTGGTGTGAGTTGATTAAGCATCTGATGCTTTCACTCTTCATTGTTAATCAAACCATGTGTAGTAGTGGCAGGCTGGATTTATCAGGTTCATGTCAGTGTCTTTTATCTGCATGAACACCTTTCGTTTCCTCTGTAAGTGTGTGTGAAAGTGTGATGGTATGATGTGCTGTAACTCATTTTGCACACAGTAGCTGCTTTTGCTATTAGGGCCTCTGTAGAGGATGTGTTTACCTCCCGATTCTTGCTGTGGGTTAGTGCCCCTATCAAATTCTGCTGTCTTGTGAGAGTGTGATATTTTAGACTTGAGGCTTGATAATCAGAGACGATTGGAGAATTCTTTCTGCTTTACAGCAAAGCTTACAGACTGCTTATGCATGACAAAACTTTCTGCTTGGTGAGAATTCAGCATTATTTATTTTTGTCAATAATCCTTTTGAAAATAAAAAAAAACGGAAGTATCAGTGCAATGGTTACTGCAGACAAAACCATGTCTGTTCTGTACTAATGACTAATCAAAAAAAAGGAAAGCTTGGTCAAATTCTCTGACCACATTTTCAGCCTGTTAGATATCATCATCTTTCCTGGTGTTTTCTTCGATCACATGAGATGCGGCTAACATTTCTAGTGCCTCCTGGTGATTAGGTAATACTGTTTTTTAGTTAGTGTTGTCTGGAATTTTGGTTTTTAATTGAATGTTTTGTACTTCAGTAGTATGCATGAAACAATGGAAAGCCTGAGACATCAGAAGACTAAATTCTATAGTTTGAAATGTCAGTTTGGCTTAGAGAAAGGACTTAATTCTGCATCGTTTGGATGCAGAAATACGTGCATGGACTGCTGTGCTCTGACAACGTTCGAGGGCATGTCACATCACTGCAACTGGGTTTTTTTTTTGCATTTTCAGCTTTGCAAAAGGTAAATTTGTAGCTGAACGAGCTACAACCTCGTGCAGGAGGTTTCTCTCTTTAAGCTTGACTGTGGAGACATTACAGAAACATGAATAGGTGAAGTCTCCAGCAGGGAGACCATCTTTTAAGCTGTACCACATATGCTAGGAGTGGAGTGGCTTCTCCCATTCACTTCCTGTTATATTCATTGATTTTGAGCAAATAGTTCCAATACTTGCTGTTTAAAACTGCACCCCATGGCCTGGCAAGGAGAGACAGTCTTTGGTGCTTGTACACACCCTGCTGTTGCACAGACCTAACCTTGAAGGTCTTCAGACTACGGATGGTCTTAATTTTAAATGCATCTTCAGTTGAAGAGCTCTCTAACAGGGTTTTCACTTCTTCTTTTCAATGTGCATCCTCTTCCAAAATGAATCGAGTTTCACCGATCACTTTCTTTTTTTGGAAGGGGTTAATATGCCCAACCTGCTAGTCTTAGATTTCTGTAGTCTCCCTCTCTCCACATCTACTTGCTAATTAATTTCCATTCCATCAGATAATGTCAGTCAGTTTTATCAGATAATGTAAGTTACTTGTGCAACTCAGACATCTTTTTGTTAGATTACTCTCGTGGATTTTTTTTCATTCTTAGTGGCATGTTCCAATAAAAAGGCAGGCTTCTGCATTCTCCATTCCTTTAGTCCTTTCCCTGGTTAAAAATATGTAGCTGTGTGTGATTGGGGTTTTTTTGAAGCCTTTGGATGCATTTGTTACAGCAGCCTTGTTAAATTTGTGGGGATGGAGGCAGTGTTCAAAAGCCTTGTATTCAGTTTGTGTCCTGAACGCTTTTATTCATCTTTCAGTGTTTCTGTTAAGAAGCAAACTTGCATTTTAAATAGTGAGTTAAACTGAAATTAATTCAGTGATGGAGTATTTTGGCAGCTCTAGCTCCCTGTGATGTGACATGGACATTATTTAGTGAGATGGACCCATTGATAAGAGAATCTTTTTCCCTAAACTTCTGTAATCCACTCCCATTAAGCTTCCTTTAGACAGATTGACAGTTATTCCATTGCTAAATGTTTAATTGTCTTGGTGACAGGTCCAGTTTAGGCAACTCCTACCTGCCCCTGTTTGCTGCTTCTGTATTTGAACTGACTCTCTGTAGCAGTGCAACTCTGTGAGGCCATGTGATGGAGAACATCAGGCAGTGGATTTGCTTGGAATAACCAGTGTGTCAGCAAGGAGACTTAGTTTTAGGGTGGTTTTTTTTTCCAGAGGTTCATTAGACAAGAGTCATGCACTCTCTAATTCCCTCTCACCCCAAGCTAAGGATTAGCCAAGGAGTGAGCTGAGCAATCGATCAGCCAGCCCTGCTTCCATGTACAAATGCAACCATGTCTTCAAAAATAGACAGGAATGGTTAACTCTATGCTGTTCACCATCTGCAAACATACAGCTGGTTTAGGCAGTGTGTTCTACATTGCTTCATGATATCTTAAAGATTCTGTGGTGTCATTTAACAGACAGCCCGATTAATCTCTTACAAATGTATTTTGGTTGCTGTTTATCCCATCACTCTGTGTACTCCAGCTGTGATGCCAGTGTTGAGGTTTCTGAAATACATCATCACTTTTGGTCTGCAGTGTCGGGTGACTTGTGTGCTCTGGAAATTAGATTGCTATTTAAGTTTCAGTATTAGCCTATAGGATACTCTGCTAAGCCAGACACGATGCAGTACTCCTAAACAAAAACTCACCATACCGCATACTTTGTAAGAGTGTAAGTTCTTAGTGGTCGCTTCAGGGCATGGGCTTACCAGTCTGCTGGAGTTATTGGAAGAAAAAGAGGAATGTAATAATAATGATAAAGGGCATTAAGTGTTATCTTAGCTTGCTGATTAAACAAGATGATTTGGCTGGGAGGGGACCTCTAATTGCTTCCAAATGTTTAATCCTTGGCCTTGGATGAGACCCTAAGTTTAGTTCACTTCAAGAATATGCTAAGCTGTCTGTTTCTGGCAAAATATCTCTGTTGTATCTGGACTGGTCCATACTAATTTTGTTTTATGATCTCCCCATTATTATCTGAGTTCATAAGAAAAATATGCCTTAAGCGAAACACAAAAGCAAAAAAAACCATTTTAAAATGCATATTTTTATGGTTGGATGCAAGTTATTGCCATTGAAGGTTTTAGGTTTGAGCTGTACTTATCAGTACTTATAACTTCTAAGATACCCAGAGGTTTCATCTCAAATCTCACAATTAATCTGTTGATCTTTTGTGATTGTCCACCAGTTGTGTCTGTGGAAAATCAGGGGTAGAAGTAACCTTGCATTTAGTGAGGCACCATAGTGATGTTGACAATCTTGTTTTCTGTACCAGGTTTTCATGGCCAATTTCTCAGCTTCTGGTGAAACAAGAACAGTTTTCAAAGAGCATTAAGGAATGTTAAGTTGCTCTTGTTCTGCATCTTTCAAAAATGTGATAGTAGCTAACACTTTTTCTTCTTTTTTTCCAGTATTGTTCCACTTTTAAAAGAATCCATTGGAATTTTGATGCAGCGAACTCCTCCTTCCCTGGAAAATGCCCTGCCTCAGTGCTATCAGAGGGTGAGCTCTTAGGCAATTTTTGCTTCCGATCGAGCTGCTGACTGAATGAGCCTCTCCTGTGTGTATGAGCATATGTTGTGATGTTTTTCCACCAATGCCTGTGAAAGTTTCCTTGGATTGTACAAATGGAGGGTACCAGTTTGTTTCTTATTTTTCTGAAGTCCTAGATTGTACATAGCTTCAACTCAGTTTGTGTTTTAAAATGTTTTATGTTTGTTCAGAAAAACAGATCCTGAAGCTTTTCCTCTCAGAGTACTTTGTGCTGTTACGAAATGCCTGATGTTTTTCTGTTTTCAGTTGTTGTCTCCCTCAAAACCTAGTTCCGTCTTTTGTCAAGTGAGAAGGAATAATATTGGAAGTGTGCTTATATGAGTACGTAGGTTACTCTGGATTTGACCTCTCCTGGTACTCCTGTTTAACTTCTCTGTTACTGTGCCATGACTTGTACATTTGAAGGCCCTTTGCAAAGCTAATACAAAGCACTTGGAGAAATGCCACTTTTCCTCAGGAAGTTACAGGATTGTCACATGGAGGTTTTGCTAAAATTGGACAGAGGAGAAAGAAAGGGTTTGACAGGACAGACCTAAGGCCTCATAAAATATTTACAGAAATATATTTCAGTTAAGTTAGATTCTCTCACAAGTTTTTTATGAGCAAATTCATGCATTTGCAAAAATTGTCGTTCTAACTGAACGCCCTCTAAAATTTAATAGCTGTGACTTTTCTCTTGGACACTTTTACCAGAAATTATTTCAGAAATACATGTAGAATGTAAATGCAGCAAGATACAAAATGATGATAGCTACGTACAGCCCCTATGCTTTCACCTTCCTTACAACTACTGAGATGGTAATGAAGTATTTAAGTGAAATTTCACAAGTTTCAAAGTGAAGTAGAAGTAAAAAAATGCATCTTTTTCTAAAGTTTTCTGTGAAAAAACATAGTACTGATAAACATTTTCTGAAATATGTATTTTTTTAATTTGCTTTATTTTAGGTGCAGCAGCTGCAAGGAGTTTACAGTTTACATGATCCACACTTTTGGACCCTCTGTACTGATGTTTACATAGGGACTTTGAAATTACTGGTAGCTCCTGATGCTGATGGAAGGTGGATTCTAAGCCAGACGCACAATATTTTTACTCAGGTAAGTCTCACCAGTAGGAATCACATCTTAAAGTGGAAACTTACTGTCTCATCATATGACATTGTAATTCTTAACGAGAAAGAAAAAACAATTTTTTTCTGCTTTTGGTGTCAGTGTTTTGAAAAGCTGCTCTGCCTCATCTGTGTAGAACAGTTTCAGAATATTCAGCAGTGTAGATGGAATTGCTGTACCTCTCTGCTTTAGGTTTTTGATGTCACATAATGAAAATGACAGCTGTAGTTGTCTGAGGTGTATCAGGTTAAGCTGAAACCGTACAATGACCTATGAGGAACTGAGAAAATGCATGGGGCTTCCCTCAAGACAGAGCTTAAGTTTTTCATTGTGCTGATGCTGTATTTGTCATTCAGTTCTGTACCTCTAGGAATCTGTGGTCTTTGCTTATTTTGTTGTCTTTTAGTAACACCCATGCTGTGATGATAACTATTAAAACGCAACCCTAGGTTGTCATGTTGTGTATGACCAGTGTCTTCCTGCTGCGTTCCTACAAGTTATATTCTTCTGTGTGTAGGTAGTGATGTATTTGGCAGCTCCTGTAGCTGATATGATGTGCTGGAATTGTAGCGAACAACAGAAATGTTAGTAGAAGTTGATAATTCTTGCCTCAAAATTAAAATCTTACAAGTATTCAGGAAGGTTTTTCATATACTTCCTTGTATTTTCAGCCATTAAATGTGAAATTCAGTTTGGCTGCCTATGTCAGGGTAGCTGCTGGATATGAGTGGTGTCCAGGTAGAACCTAGAGCTTGCATCAGAATGACTGTGACCAGGAGGTCAAGGGAGGTGATTCTCCCCCTTCACTCTGCTCTGACCTGGAGAAGCATTAGGCTGACCTCACCTGGAGCACTGCATTCAGTGCCAGAGTCTTCAGCACAAGACAGACGTGGATCTGTTAGAGTGAATCTGGAGGCCACAAAGATGATCAGAGGGCTGGAGCACCTCCCATACGAGGACAGGCTGAGAGAGTTTAGCTTGTTCAGCCTGGTGAGGAGAATGTTCCAGGGAGACTTAGAACAGCTTCCTTACTTAAAGGGGGCTACAGGAAAGCTGGGGAGGGGCTCCTGATCAGAGAGTGCAGGGACAGGATGAGGGGGAACAGTGTTAGAGTGAAAGAGGGGAGATTTAGATTAGATTTTGGGAATGAATTTTTTACTGTGAGTGTGATGAGGTGCTGACCCAGGTTGGCCAGAGAAGTTGTGGATGCCCCATCCCTGGAGGTGTTCAAGGCCAGGCTGGATGAGGCTTTGAGCAACCAGTGGGAGGTGTCCCTGCCCACAGTAGGGTTTAGAAACTTTAAGGTCCTTTCTGACCCAAACTATTTGATTATTAAAATGAAATGGAAAATTATTCTCCTGCAAGAGAACTCTGTGAAGAATAAAGCTGGAATCTTCCTTTCTTGTATCATCCAGAGCCAAACATCCTGGTTTTATTCCTGATGTTAGAGGACTGTATTTGAAAAGAACTGTTAAATTTGTCAGTGTCCTTTTTTTGCTTTTGAGTGACAGAGTTCTCTAGCTCAAAAGGAGACAAAAGTTCCTGTTTAACCAGTGTTTTAGGTAACAAAATCTTGTCAGCCTAAGGGTACTGTTTGGAGATATGTAAGCTACTGAATTTTCCAAGGCAGCTGGACAGTGAAGAAAGGGTCTTGTGATCAGGTCTATTTGATACTGTAAGTAAAACTCGCTCCTGTCAGCAGTTTAATTAGTGCTTGCATAGATTTTCTTTTCAAAGCTTTCTGCAGTGGGAAAAGTCCTTGTGTGCTCACATGCGTGTTCTCTCCCTTATTCTTAAGGTTCTCTTGGTCTGCTGCTGGCAGCTTGTGTCTGTGGTGGCTCAGTGAGTTGTTTGTGCATCTCAGAAGCGCCCCTTTTATTAACTTTGATAACATTTATTAAAAATTCCAGACTGGATTTTTTGTTTTTTTAAACACATCTAGCATGCTCAATTTCTGAACTCTCAGGAGAAGCAGTGCTGAAGCTGACCCTACACTGTGCTGCTTGAGTGCATGAATTCTTTTCAACTCCTGGAAGGTTAAGGATTTTTGAAGTAGTCATTGGGAACTCAGTAAAAATAAACACACGTACTTGCTTTTATATCAGAGACTTGGGGAAGGAGGATTTGTTATTTCAATGTTCTAAAAGATACTTAATTGATAAAGTTTAGTCTGTTTTGAGGTGTTCCATCATGCACAGATCATTGAACAGGCAGAAATCAATCTGTATAGCTTATTCCTCACACTGTGTGGTTTGAAACTGAGGTGTATTTTTGGGAAGGACTTTGCAGAACATTCTATTATATTAAAACTAGTTTTACATCTCAAATTCTATGTACCGAGTGGGTCATTAGCTCTTCAGCTGTTCTGTAGCTGTGCAGGTATTAGGGGCCACAGGCCTAGGAGGGTCGTTGAGGGAACAAAGTCTATCATTTCTCTGACTTGTAATAAGTGGAGGAGCAATTGGAGCAAGTAGAGATTGTTCTCAGTAAGCAGCTTGCTTTTCAGGAAGTTAAATTCGTCCAAAAGAATGTAAGAATTACTGCTCTGCAGCTTCACATGATAGTTATCAAGGATTATTTAGAATCGGAAAAGGTGATGCAGCAAAGCTGCTGTTAATATGTAATCACATATGTGCATTTGATGATGTGGAGAACGGGGTATTCATGCAGCACACTCCAAGTTTGTACATTTCCAAATTGCTGATGTGGGCAATGGATTACAGAAAAATAGAAATTGGAGGTTTGTTGCTAGGGAAGTTACTGCTGTGGACTGGTGTTCAGGATGGCTAAATTGCTTTAGCTTTACAGTATTTTTTACTCTCTTTCTCTCTTCTGTAGGCAGGAGTGAGACAGCTTTACATACAGATTGATGTCGCAGCCATGTAGTATATTGCTGAAACTGTGCTGTTGGACCAAAGTTTTCTGTACTGTAATGGTGTAACAACGTGCTTCTTGAGACAGAGCCTGCCTCCACCGCTGCTCTGGAGTTGACTGAAACATTTCTGCTCATGGGCCATGGATGGAGTTCACTTCGAAGGCATAAATACTGAATGAATGTTCTGAACTTCGAGTCTTGTCTTTTTGTGGCCAATAAACTTGTAAGTTTTTGAGGGTTTTTTACTTACTGAGATTGTAGTACTGGAAACCCTGTCACACCTTCAGTAAAGCTGCTGAAACCACTGCTCATTCCCATAAAACCAGTGTTATCAACAATTGGAAACTTGTTTTGTAGCTGATGTCACAATGGCTGACATGCTTTGGTATAATTCTATGTTTGTACAATTGTTTGTACTTTGCAAACTTAATGAACCAAACCATATTGGGTTTTCCAAGTGCCTTTTATATCAGGAGAGGTATTTGCCAGCATAAATCTGGAGCATCAAAGGGTTTTAATACTTTTACAAATATCTTGTATGCAGTGTGGTTATTTACTAGTGCTATATGGGGGTTTGCGTACTCGCGTTGCTGTAGATGTTAGACTTCCCTTACACCTGCATCCTCCCAGAAAGACAGGAAAATTCCAAATGTAAAAGGCAAAGCTGTTGTGAAGAGGTTTGATTCCAAAACAAGATGGATATTTGGCTGCACACACTTTATGGAAATTATTCAAGTCAAAATATTCGGTTTAACTCCAATTGTTAAATTTAGAGTTCTGTTGAGAGTGATGAGACATTCCATGATGGTTCCCATGTTCATCATCACTGAGAGAACAGGCAGCTGAGGGAAGGTGCTGGTGAGGGGCGCAGTGCTTGAAGCTTTTATCTTCCAAATGATGTGGTGGGAAAAATTAAATCCCTAAATTGTTTGTGAAAGCTTAAATCTCCTTTATTTGAATAGGTTGTAATAAGTGATTAGTGAGACAACTTTTGCCTTTCCAGATACTGAAAATAGTTGTACCTGGTGGTTGTACCTGAAATGGAAATGAGGACCATGGTTCCTGCTGTTTGATTTTGCTTCTTCCAGGTTGACAAATCTGGTATTTTTTACTATCTTACTGTAGCCTTGTGTGTTTTCATGGGGGGAAAAAATTCCATGTGATCAGTTGTGTTTTCTATAGAAACATTAGTCTGTCATGTTTTCCTAGTGTTTATAATTATTTTACGCTGTCAGGTCCCAGTGTCGTGTTCAAAGACAATCTGCTCCGTTTGGTAATTTGGGTACTGACTCCACTGTGCTGTAGTGGTTAACCTAGGGAAAATTTTATAAGAGGACATTTTGCAAACATAACATTGTGGATTAAAAAACCAAACTAGGCATTTTGCTGATAAATTGTAGCCGCTCCTGATTGGTGGGGATTTTACGTATCCTTAAGGCCCTCTGAAGCTGACAGTGTCTGTGCAGTATGTGCTGAGCACTGGGAAAGTACTGAAGATTCCTTTGCAGAAAGGGTTTGCTTGCCACCGATGTTGCAGAGATGAAGTTCTTTGTGTTCATTCTGTCATTCCTCTGCAGCACCTGAATTTTGATCTCTTTATGTGAACACACGACATTTGCCACACTGATAGGTGGTTCTTGAGTTCTCTAGATGAGATACTGAAACAGGAATGTTGGATTTGTACAAGGCTTGGGGCTACACTCATGTGCTTGGAACTGAAAGCAAGGTGTAAAGAAAAACAGAAGTAAAAAGCCACATACATAGTGCATTTAAGCTTTACAGTCTCTTCCAGTCTTCAGATCCTTCTTTATCTGTGTTGCTGGTTTCCAGCCCTGTTCTCTTCTTCCAGGGATGTGGCACCCTTCCACCTGGCTGCACTGATCCACATCTCTCTCCTGGTCTCCTGCCCCTGTCAGGCTCCCTCCCTCTCTCACCTCGCAGGTGCCCTTCCAGGCCTGGAGTTCCTGACAGGAGAATGGGATCAGAGAGCTGCGCGGGGAGGTGCAAGAATCTATTGAGCAGATTCGAACATTGCAGTTTAATATGCCGTCTGCACAAATGGTCATGGGAGAGGTAATTAAAATAGGGTTGGGACTATAGGGCAGAGGTTCAGTTACGTACAGGCTGCTGCTTGTCTATTGACAGTGTGATTTCATTATTTTATTATTAAATAGTCAAGCTTGCTGCTGTTTAAGGCAAGAGATCAGCTGGTATCACTTCAAAGGCAAGTACCAGCCAACTTCATTGCAATCGTGTCCTGATCCAAGAGCAGCTTTGGTTTGTATCATTTTTATACCTGCACGTTTTGGGACTGAGTGTTCCCAGACTCACTAAAATGCTGTGGAGCTGCCTGGGATGCTGGGCTTGGCCACTGTTTGAGTTGGTTTTAGTGAAAAGGAAACTGCTGCAACTTGCTTCCAAGTGAGACTGCCTGAGCAGCAGTTGGGTTTGGTGGTGGTGATTGTTGGGGCTTTTTTAAGATGTACAGCTACAAACTTAAAATATGGGGGATGGAGTGAAAAAGCCTGTCAGCAGATCATTACACAGATTTTAATTTGTTTTTGACATATTTTTGTTGGTTCTGAGGACTTATCTGAGTGTTGAAATATATGTACAAGGCTGAGTTTTCTAATCAAGATGGCACTTTCTTCATTGTTTTAAGGACAACTTGATGTTTTTATACTAAGAAATACATCATTTGCTTGTTTGATGTAATTGGGGATAGTGTAGGGAAGTCAAATTCAAGTAGACTTCAAGCTTTCTTAGGCTTCCTGGAAAAGGATAAGCATCACAATAGTCTATAAAAGACAGCAGATGCCATATCCAGTTGGTAACCGCAGTCTCACCTTGTGTGTCAGTAAACAGCCTTTTTTTTACCTAGTAAGGGGACAACCTGCTCAGGAAAGCACAAATCATGCACTTAGAAGTGCAGCTTTTCCTGTCCTGAGAGTCAAAGTTCTGTTACTTTGCATTTTGCTAATTACCTTACACTGAGCCGATTTAGAACACTTTGCTTCTAACACTATTGGAGATGCATCACATCATCTAAACACAGATTTGCTGGAGTGACTGACATCCACGGATGGATGAATGTCTGCTGATCACCTGCTAACACTCAGCTTCCTGATGCCTGGTACTGAATTTTGAATGAAGTTTTCAAAATAAGACTTTTCTCTTGGGTTTTTTTGTGTTGCTGAAGCTTCCTGTGGTGTTGCTGCTCTGCCTGGGGGCTATTTTTCCATGAGTGAAAATGGTAACTCACAACTATATTGGCCCAAAGACCAGGCCTGTGAACCGCACGGTTCTTACAGGACCTACAGCACAACACGATGGCTACAGGGGGTCTGTATTAACACATATTCATCATAGCAAAGAACAGGGGAAGAAGGTTCTTCTGAAGAGGATGCACAGAGGACTGGTCCCTCTGTAGGCCAGTCTATACGTACAGACAGACTTGTTCCTTGTATCTGCGTGGCTCCTGCGAGAGCAGTTACCTGTGTGGTTTGATAAACTAAGGCAAAAAGTGCTGGTCCAAATAAGTGACTCGGCTTTTTATGTAATACTGCTTACTGAAACGAAAGTTCAATTGCATCATTAGTAAGAACTGCTGACACTATCTTTTCATAAAAATGGAAACTGCTGCTACAATAAAATGGAGCATAGTGACTCCTAACATCCTTAATTTCTTTTCTGAAGGAGTCCAGCTGGGTTTGAAGGTGAGGGAAGGAAAGCGTGTCTCTTGTTGACTGTTGTAAGAGAACCTTTTTGGGTTTGTAAATAAGATACAAGGTGGGAGAGAAGCTGCTGGTGAACTGCAGTTTTCTGCCCTTTGCCCCTACTGTGCAATCAAATTGTGAAGTTCGTGGCTTTTCTCCCTCAGCGCAGATTTCAGTGGCAGAAACCGTCATGCTTCTAGAAGATGAAAATCCTAATCAATACTCATGTAACAGGATCTTTAAATTCCAGTTCAGAGCAACGGCTTTAGTTCCTAATTAAGCCCTGTGTCCCCATCAGCCGTCAGACTGCCACTGGCTGTGATTCTTTATCATCCCACCCCTTTTAAGCGTGTTTTGGAGTGAGCATAGAGGGATTGGCTTTTGTCTTGTTCTTTATTTGTTAATAATCCGTTTCTCTGATCCCTGTTGCTGCCTCTGGTTAATTCCTCCTTTACACTTATATGAAAATCCTTATCTGCAACCTGCCGGGATTCCCTTTTGGATTTCTCCCCCATTCAGGCTTTGTTGCAGTGATCATCCCTGTGGGACTTCACTGGCCAGAGGCTGCTCTAATGTGAAAAGATGCGAGTGAGGCTTTGCTGTGCCTGGCTGTGAAGGCTCCGTGTCTCGCTGTGTGCACAGACTGGTTAATCTGCTCATCTGTTCCAGCGAGTGACAAAAGGTTCCTGCCTGTGTGGTAATTTGGCGGAAATAATGTGTAAAACAAGTTGTGTATTTCACTTCCCACGTGCATTGAAGATTTTCGTGTGTATGCTGGGATCTTGTACAAGAGTTAAATGAATTGCTACAGCGCTTTGGCTCAAGTGTGAAATATTGTGAATGAAGAAATTGCCAAAATAATTCCTGGTAGCGTACAGCACATTGCTTGCATTCAGCATACGGCTTGCCTTTACCTTTTAAATGACAGGAATTACACCTAGCAGTGAGCTCACATTAAACAGCACGGTACATCCAAATAACTGTAACAATCTTAATGGTAGCACAGGGCAGCTCACTACAATCCTGCGGACTGTGTATTATTTTGTCCTGGATGCTGATGTCAGTAGCTTTGCCATGACTTGTCCCAAGTGCAATATTAGAAATTTTTAAGGTAATCTTTTCTACTTGAATACAGTCTATACAAAATGTTAAATGTCCTATATTGCTGAAAAGATATGGGATCAAATTTGTTTCCAATAAATCTTCAGTTTAAAAACCAAAAAGCTTAGCTGCCTGCTTTGTTGTCACACATTCTGCGGAGAGTGGCTGAAACAACCATTGATTTTTAAAGACAACTCCCGCAGTCTGTTTTCTGAGAACTGATTAAGGTTAATTGTGGCTGCAGTTTGAGTCCAGCACTTCATAAATGCTAGCACTTAGATAGATATAAAGAAGTCCAGTCCTATTTTAAGTTGCAGCCTTCTGAAATAAGAAATTCTGCACAGCTTCTCCCTCTGTTTCACCAGCTGTCCAAACTCTCAGTTCTTTCCCTGGTTTAGACACAAGGAGCACTCTCCCCTGTCTTTGTTCGCTCTCCCACATGTGAAGATGGACACAAACCTAGTAGCTTTTGCACACTGATGGTTTCTGTTGGTGACAGAATGACTGTTTCTGGAAAGCTGCAAAGCAAAACTGAACATCCGAACTGTGCCTCTAGCAGTGTAGGCAGTAGGCTTGATGTTCTACAGCAAAAGTGATGCTGGGCAGGTGGCTGGCACACCTGTTCTCTACTTCCACTTCTCATCTTAGGCATCAACCTGAGACTGATGTAGATGTCGGTGTAGATGTTGATGAACTGAATCAGACAAAGAGGTTTTGAGGTGTGAAGGTTTCTGGAGGTGCCCGGGTGTTAGAAGCCGATACCAGTGGGTGCAGCTTGTAGGTCCATGTTCCTACACTGATGCCTTTTGAAGCAATGTACAATCTAACTACGCTTAGGCAAGCCCTAAATAGTCACAGGAATAACTTCATGCTCTCATGAAATTAAAGATGCAATAAAAATTTAAATTTAAATTTAATTCTTTTTATTCAAGTGGTCCTTTGAGATGCATTATTTTCAAAGCTGGAACTATCTACAGAAAAAAGCTTAAGCATTTCTAATTCTAGAGGATGCATCGTGCCTGTAACAATCAAGGAATGGAGCGGGCCACCTAATTCCACTGTGGACATCTGATGGAGTGTGCCTGCAGCAATCTTCTGATCCGGAGTGCCCACACGTGCAAGGCCAACACAAACTGTGTTTTCAGTGATTTCTGTAAGAAAAAAGATTAAATGTTTAATTCATTGACCAACAGTGCTATCATAAATGAAAAAGTAGTCAAAATGCTCAATCATTGGAGTGGTCTAGAAAGAAGCTTGTTCTTTAAAGCAAGTCAGGCTGTATCTTGGGGATGTTCATATACAAGAATGGGAAGGCAGCAGGAGTAGAACATGAAATTCATTCAGGAATTGTGTTCTCTTTGAGGAAACTGCTGCTTCTGATTCATTCTATTTAAAGGATTAAATGAAAGGATTTAAATTTTAACTATTCAGGGGATAGGTGTTTAAAAGGAATAATACAGCTGGGTGGATTTCTATTTTCTATTAAAGAGTTGTTTTTTCTGTGACACAACTGAGTCATCTTTTGAGTTGCTGTGACTTCAGCCTTGGTCTCACTAAATGTCTTTCACAGTTTGCTGTTGACTGGTGTTAAGAATTCAAGTTCAAAATCACAGTTCTGCATTGTTGAGTTAACCTCAATTCATGCTGTGTTCACTACGAGCAGAGTGTGACCAGTCCAAATAAAACATAGCAGAGATTTGTGGAGCTCGACTGATTTAAAATGCTCAGAATCCTTCTGCCTCCTGCACCTCTAACAGATCAAAGAGCTCACAGTTAAAGATGGATAGAAACAGTATGGGGTTACCATATGGAGGCTTTGACTTGGCCTCCAGGAGCCACTAGTGCTCATTCATCTGTGCTCACTGAATTACTCTGTGTACAAGCTCCCCAAATCCATCTCATGACCAGGACTCAAGGCAGCCCAATTTCACTACAGAACAAGAGAAAGCTAGAATTAGGATGAAGGGAATAGATTTGAGAAGAGTAGCAGCTGATAGAAACGCCGTAGTACCTGGTTCTTCTCCTTGAAGCCTCCTGCTTTGAATAATGGCAAGAAGTTGTTCTGCAGCTTGATTCACGCTCATGTAACGTGGCGGCTCATAAATCTTTCTTCCTCTGCAGGGAAAGAAAAGGGAGACAAATTGAACATAAGCCTGTTTCATTATCCCTAGTGTTCTCGCAGTTTATTTCAAAAAACCTCTAGACCAGCAAATTGCACCTAAACAGGCCCCGGCTCTCTGGCTGCACCTTTTAGACAAGAGAGGAATTTTTAAGGAGGACAGAAATCTTTTGTGCTCTCCCCACACCTGTGAAGCAGCAGGGCATCCAGCTGGCAGATCGTTTTAGTCCTAAAAGCAAATTCAGCTGCTGGAAGCAATATGTAGGTTTTGCAGCTACTCCTGAAAGATGCATTAGACTTACACTGCAGGGCAAACTACTGTTTTTCTGTCAAATGCTCTGTAGACAGATGATTACAGAGTAGAAAAATATTCTTAAATGAAATGCTTTATTTGCCAACTGTGGATTCAGTCAAACAAATTTTATTTTGAAACTCCAGAATAAACAAACCTCAATGATACTGTAAGACTTCACCATGTTAATTTAGACCAGAGTTACAGTGTGTGGATAAAGTAACCATTTATATTCACCACTATCAAAGCATGCAGATTGCAGAGATGATTAAGATGTCGCAAGAGCTTTTTTGAATAGAGTTAAATGAACTTAGAAGCATTTTCTACATATCGCTTTCTTAGCTGTTTAAAAAGGGTGGTGTGTGTTTGGTACTTCACACTGTTTATAGCTGGTCTAAGGAAGAATGAATTCAGAACACCATTTCAGCTATTAATTTGTGTCTGGATGGGGCAGAATAGTAGTAAAGTAATGCTTCATTTGCCAGGCAGAAAGCTTACCCCATCCTGACAAGGCTTCTCACAGAAACAGTTAAAAGATTATTCTCTGCTGCAACTTCACCTGGTTACAATAAATAAGCCAGGTCCTATTGTAATGAACAAAAAAGTTCCACTCCTAAGAAACAAAAGACTGCGGCCACTGAGGAGCACCAGGGGAGGAGGCAGGTAAGTTCAGTACTGGGCTATGGGCAAAGCAGCTTTGTTTCTTATACAAAACCCCCTTTGTAAATAGACGCTGCTTCTATCTATTTTCAAAACAGTGACTCACTTCATCAGGTTCTCCAGAGACTGCTCCTTCACCTTAATATCTGTGGAAAAAAAACGGTATTAGGTTTCCTATAATCTTCTCACTTAGTTTTTTCTGTAGGCAAAGCTAAATTTAATTAGCAGATTCTGTAGGTAGTAGAGAAAAAAAGGAATATGGATTACATTCTATTAAATCACATGTTAATCAATCATAAAGTATTGTGATTCCATGCATGTGATTTCACCCAAAGCTAAGGCAAGTTTCACAGATTTCAGAGCAACAGAGGAGCAAAAAACCTGCTCAGTGTACAAACAGCAGGCATATTTGCCATAGGACAGCTAAACGCCAGCATGTTTCAGCACACCAGGGTACTGGGGCTACTCTTACAGATATGTACATTGTGGTCACAAAAGGTAACACAATATGACTGACAATGATTGCATCACTGCCATGCAGGAACCTGACTTTCGTTAGCACTTCCTTCCTGTTCCAATCAAGATTTAGAACAATCTTCTGTTATGGGGAAAAGAAAAAGGATTTGGGCAAAAACAAACGAGTACAGGTGAGATTCTGCACATCTGCAATTTTACAAAACTCACTGACCACAGCCTCTCCAAATGGCAATTGAACATTGTCTGTATTCAAATATTATCCTAGTGAAAGCTAGATACATTTCTAATCTCGATTTTTTAAAAACATATTGCTTCAGTTCTATGATCAACTCCTAGGCCACAGTGACTCTGATGAAAGGGGTTTTAAGTGCAAAGCTGCAAGATGATTAGAGTATAGTTTGATCAGATTGCTCGCATGTCCATGAAGTCACTTTGAATTCAGAAGCTGAGCAGCACTAACCTCTTTATGTCACATTTGTTTACCTGGTAATCTGGTCTGGCTGGGTAAACAATCATTACATAGACCAGAGTGACCAAGCGGTATTAAGGGAACAATTCATTTGGAACTGGGTAGTTTTCAGCTGTGAGCTACAACTTGGTGCAGGAACCATAACTGTCGCTGAAGCATGAGATTTATAATACAATTTTTTCAAATTTTTTCAAACTTCTACTGTCTTGATACTGAATATAAAAAAATTTACCAGGGAGATCACAGAAGTGGTTATACTACATATCTGAGGAATACTTCAACATTATATTTGTAATAATCCTTGTTTAAAGTATTTGTGAAGTCACCTTTTCTGTAAAACAAATTACAAGAATTCTGATGTTTCAGCCAATTTTGAAAACAAACAACTTGCAAGGCATTGCAAAGTCTGCTGGGCAGTGATGCTTATACATTTAAATTGCTTGATGCTCAGGATTCCTCCAGTTACTCAGACTAATAGAGTTACTTGGAAAGTGGCTTTCTGTCAAGGGTTGTTAGGTAGGATAAAGATCAAACAGCACTGTGGGAGGACCCGGGGACAGCAGGAACAGTGTTCTGTTTCAGCATCATGGTCGGGATTTATTGCAGCACTGAAGCTTCTGATGGGACAATCACCTTTTGCCAAAACCTCCTTAGAGAGGATAATTTAGGAAAAAGACTATCACCTCACAAAACAGAAGTGTGATTAAATGTATGATTTAGCTACCCAGGAAGTCAAATGTGTTGGGCTCTAAGTCAATAAAAGACTGCTGCTATTCACTGTAGTCTGATTGGGATCCTGAGTGAGTTAGATCTAGCTTAAAGTCTCAGTGCGCTTCAGAGCAAATATGGGCCTCTGCTCCTTATTTGACTCCTACAAAGGCACGTCTTGTGTTTTTTCTGAAAAGGAATCAAGAGATTCCTGGCTGCTGCAGCAAGAACAGTGGCTGAACTGACTCTGAAGTACACATACACTAACGTTCCAATTTTTGGTATATTTTCAAAGATATGTGCTAGCTAAGAACACATGTTTAATCATAGACTTCACCCCATGACTATCACTCTTGTCTATGGACGCTGTGGAAGATGGTAGCTAAGGAATTGCGATAGATGCTGCTTACCAAGTAAGCACAGAGTGTGCATTCCATTCTGCCTGTTCTTCTTGATCTTGTCAAAAAAGCTTTCTGGTTTCCATGTATCTGTCCAGAAAACTATAGAAACTGTCTCTCCAAAATTGTACAACTGTAAAACAAAGCAAATGCAGTAACACAGAGACACAATAAGAAAAAAAATAGTGTATGCAATAAAATACTGTGAAAACTGTGAACAATTGGTACCTCTGAAAAGTCCTGAGCCTAGTTTAAAAGTTCCGACCCACAGGGAGAGTATTTGCCTGTAAGATGCAGATGTTTGCTCCTTCACATATGCATAACAAAACACTGCACTAAAAATAATGCCTGCTTTTAAAAAAAGCTGCCCTGTGTTTCTCTATCTTGACTGGTTTTAGTGCTTTCCTTTTCACTCCCTCCTTGCCTTTAAACAAAATCTGTAATTAGTGAACTCTTTTATGTTCTACATAATAGAGAAGTACTGTTGTTCTTTTACTCTCCAAACAGTAAAGCATGTTACAGAACAACTAATGAACTACCTGTAAGTTTTTAACCATCTCTGCATTCACATTTCCAATGTATATTAACTAATTTCTAATCTACTTTCTACTCTTTGTTACTTAATCCTGAAGTCCTTTTAAAGGCAAAACCATTATAAGGTTAGCACTAAAATTATAGTTATTTTGCTTAAGGCTAGGCAACTTCTAATAATGCCATAGTACTCACAATGTTTTGACTCTACTGATACTGTAGTACTTGTATTAAAACAGCACTTTCCTGCAGATGAATGCAGTGTCACACAAAGCAGTTAGTCTACAGAGACAGTGGACATGAAGATCTGAAGACAGGGACACAAAGCGCAAGCAGAGGTTCAACACTTTTTTAATGCACATATGATAAGAGGAATATTGCTAGCAGATTCTATGCCAAACATACTCATTGGTTTTATTCTCAGTTTTAACACTTTTTTACTGTAAGTTCCTACTCTCAGTGAAGACATGTGAAGCAATTGTCTTGCCAATCATTTCCAAAGATGTAAAAGCAAAGGTTCTGTGTAATATAAGGCAGTGTTTGGCTTGGAAGTTTTAGTAACCAACTTGAAAAACAGAGAAAAAACATGCAGCAATTTTGGTCAGTTCAGCTCTGGAATGAGGCCACTCCAGATGGATTTTACAGCTTGCCAATATTCTGTCTGCTCAAGGCCGCCAGAGAAACAATGGCTCTATGGACAAACATCGCCACTTTCTCTGTGAACCCGGACAGAAAAACTACTTTTCCAAGCCCACTACAGGAGGCACTGTGTGTGCTGTTAGCTGAGAAAAGGACTCTGTGCAGAAGCAGCTCTGGCAGCTCTTTGCCACCTGGGGATTCCCCTATACGGACTTATTTTATTGTGGCATGAGGTTGTGGTTTTACCTCCCCCTGATAGCAGAATTGAATCAAAGCAGAAACATGTTTGTTTCCAGGGACCAAAAAGCTCAAATTTTAACCATTCATGCTGATAGGAACAGTGTTTATTCAAAGATTCCTGGAATATTACTGAAAATATTTCCTCTTTTAAATATTTCATTCTAGCACAAGCACAAGAACACACAGAGAACATTTCACAACTGAAAGGTTCTTCCAGTAAACTAAATATAGGTTGAACCAAATTAATCGCTCCTGATGTAACCTGTTAACTATTTCAAGGCTGTGTTATAGAAAAAAGAAAAAAAAAAACCCAAACAAAACAAGTTAAGTTTTTCATGTGGCTGGCTAGAATTCTCTCCGTTTTGTACCAAATCTGAAGAAAAGCCATTGGAACAAGGAAATTCTCTCTCTCCTCCCCACCGTTAGAGCACCTGAGTGCAAGTTAACCTGTAATCAATTTGGTAGTATTCCTGCAGCCATTGACAGCTGCTGAAATGTTCAATACCTAACCAGCTTAGCTACTGTCACCTGAAAGCCACTGCAGTCACTTCCCAAAGAGCAGCAGCCCCCATCACTATGTCACTACAGAAAGAGGCTTCTATTAACCTCAGATCTTATCCCTCTGGTATTTGGATAACCTGAGGGAAAGAAACTTCCACCTCTGCATTTTGGCAAAGAAAAGGATGTGCAGAAATAGGCAAAATGTTACTGTCTGATAGGTATTATGTTGGCAATCAGATCTTTTAAACCACGCTGCCAAATATTCAAAACAAGTTGGGCATTCAACTTTATACCCTACAGCATTTGTTCTGCTTTGTTGTTTTTCTCTTTTCCATTGATCATTACAAAGATTCTCCATCATCTTTGCCAACAAGAAGCTAAGCAAGTTATCCTGCTTGTGCAGGCACTGCCAGTCCGATTCACTGAATCTATCCTTTGTTTACCAGGTTCTGCATTGAAACTGAAGTCTGAATATCAAAAAAGAATAAAACATTTTTGTCAGAAATAGCCTAGAAATAACTCCAGAATATGTTCACAAAATATCGCTATCATAGGAAACTGTATTTATAGTCTCCAAAAACCACACTTTCCACAGCACCCGGAAGCACAGAGGTGGCTTCTGTACCAACAAGATGCAGTGGGGCATATTTTATTAATCTCTCAGAAATGCCTTTGCAACTTATACCCCACTACTAACTGAACTTCTAAAGAAGATATTTCTTAGCATTAATGTATACATATTTTTAATTAAGAGGGGAAAACACTACTTTGGAAACCTTCTAGTACACCAACAATCTATGAATGCTGTGAAACTGAAGCAATAAGTGGATACCCCTATTGTCTTTGAGTATTTGTAACCAATTACCTTACAAGCACTTCTACAGACACAAACAAAACATTTCTTTCTCATCCAGTGTCTGATCTTTGCAGCACGTGCATTTATGCAAACACAGGCACTGTTCTTCCATGAGACCAACCCTGCATTAAAGAGCAACACATAACGGGATCAGAATTACATAACTACTCTTTTTACTCTCTCCCTGTACCTAATGCAGATTCAATTTGTTTTGAATACAGTTTCCTGTGCTGTGTTCTCATTTCTACCTCTTGAAATCTAGCATGAAGTACAACTTTCAAGAAAAGCTATGCTGCAGAAACAGCAGGAAATATCAAATATTCCACTACTGTCCTAAGGACACAGCAGTTATAGAGGACAGCAGATCTACTACAGCCAGAGCCCACTGGCATTAGAAAAAGATCCTTCCTATCAATCATAAAAGACTGAAAAGGGCTCCAAAATTCCAGAAATCATGCTTGTTGTTGGAATAAAACTGTAACATATTTGATAAGCAAGGTGTATGACAACACAGCTAAGGATCAATGTCATGCGTTGAGATTGCTCAGAAGTTGTTTAATAAGACAATGAAGAGCTCTGTATGTTGTCAGTGAAATGCTCATGCTGCATGGTTGCTGGCACAGCTTTAAAGAGAAGCAACGGCAAATGAGATTTCACAGTGGTCTTCTGTGTGCTGCACTTTACATTAAAACAACTGCGGTTTGGGTGCAGGCAAGATCTGTTCCTTACAGGCTAAAATATCTCGCATCACACTTGCACTAATCATCAGATTTGTTAGAGTGCCTGCATTCTGCTCAGGCACAAAAGTGCCACAATTTCAAAGAGGCTCAATGAAACGGTTGGACAGGCAGTTCAGACTCTCAGCTTTGAAACCAACCTTCTTACCTTCTTCCTAATGCTCAAAAACTTCAGAGAAAAATTTCAAAAGGTCATTTTGAAAGACCTCTGTCTTTGGAAACACCCCTCCCCTCCACCCAAGTAGTAATTGGCTTAAGCAAAGCTTTGTGCACTTACATTTTGCAATGCAGTGGCTGAAGTCAGGAAAGGAAGCCAGAACTCTCTACTCTGGGGCAATGCTCTGCCTGCTAGTTTTCTGCCTCTCACAAACTACTGCACAAAGCCATTCTTCAATTCACACATCCATCACCTCAGAACAAGCTATAACTTCCTATTTTATTTACACAAGCAATATGAAAGAATGACAACTTTTGATACCGAGGTGCCTGTTTTCAGTTAGGGTTTTTAATCCTTCTATTAATGATTTTTCTTATTTCACTTGTTGTTTATATAAGCAGAATTGATTGAGGCCAGAATAAACTGTAAGAGAAAAAGTGCTGTATTGTGACCTCACCTTGCAAAGCCTGCACGTAAGTGAAATTTCAATGAAACTACTGAACAAACTTGTTAGTGGCCAGTGTGAAAAACATCACACACCTGAAGCTGTCCAGATCAACAGTCCTCACTTAAAATACTGGTGTGGCTCATCACCACAAAAATACAGGGCATAAAAAGAAGGAACAAGTTGAGATTAAATAGGGAAATTAAAAAAAGGAAGATCCCCCCCTCCCCTCTAAAAAGTACTAAAGCAAGCGGGAGAGAAGATGCAAGATGGTTATTAAAGGTCAGTAGGGCAACAGCTGCAGAGAAACCAAGAAGTAAACATTTCAAAATGCAGACATTTATTTTTACACATCTTTCCCAGAATTATTGCTTTATCAGCTGCAATGGTGACAAAGCAATTCTACACTTATGAGTCCACCTCCTCTTCCAAAATGTGAGAGATGTTGGGAACTGGATACATGTCAGAGGAAGAAGGTAAAAAGGAATCTTGTTATTACATTATTCAAACCTGCACCTGTTCACATACACAAATGCCTTTAAGCCCTGTAGGACTGAAACATTACTCAACTATGTTTTGTGTTGTGATTGTCACAAGTGATGCTGCAGATAGTTCTCACAGAACAGGTGTGTTCTGTACATGAGGATACTGCACAGCCTGATCAAATCTCATTGGTGGACACCAGGAGGCTTTTCCTCCTAAAGCTGTTTCTCAATGGGATTTGGCAACTGTAGAGCACCATGCATTGTTCCAGACTGCTTCTTGATAAATCCCAATGAACATACATGGAAAAGCTAAGATACGTTTCGTTTGTCCATGCAGTAGAGTTTTGACATGATGCTATGCAACGTTCATCTTCAAAACCAGGAACCTAACATGTCAGCTTTTCCCCCTTATCCTCCATAAGCAGTCTGCAACCCTCCAGACCATATACATCAGATTAAAGGGCTCTTGCTGGTCTTTATATTATATATTGTTGCCAGAGAACAGCTCAGAATGTTGGACAACTATCTACAAAGACGTAACAAGAATCAGTCAAGCTCCATTTTTGCTTGTAATTGGTCATATGAAATAACCACAAGCCTAGCTCTAGCCCTTTGCACTATCATATTTAGTACTACAGACCTTTAGCAACCCCAAATGCCTCTCATGAGGACCTTCACATGAAATTGAAAGTTTCTACCATTTACACACATGGGGTTTTGACTCATTTTTGTACCACTAGGCAATAGGTTGGCCCAGCTGTCGCAAAAACCTCCAGTGCCCTTAGTACTGCCAGAGAGAAAGGAACAGTGAAGAAATGGCAGAGGGAAGCCCACTCCACATGACTGCAGTCTTCAGGAAGCAGTTGAGACAAATCATATAAAAGCAGCTGAAGGGAAGAACACATTTTTCTTCTGGCTGCTTCCTGTATCAGCACTTAGGAAATAGCCACTCCACAAGCAGAATAAAATTCAGATATCAAAAGACTCAGAAATTCCAAACAAACTTGAACAGGACAAGATATTTCCCTCCAAGATAATATCACCTTGTCTTTAATAACCTCCTAGGACTACTCTCAGCAATATCAAACAATGATTCCTTCCTACCCATGTCACTTGGGTTTCTAATCTGAATCAAAAATATCTAAAAAATCTGTTTGGTTTAAATAGATGTTTCTTAGTCATGTTTGCTAGTGACAAAAAGCAGTGAGCTGAGCAGCAAAGGGGAGTAATAAGGTAGTGTGACTAGCACTGTTTTAACCCTTGAGGAACAAATGCCAACTTCTGAAAGACTCAGAAGCTGGTAGTAAGTGAGAAAAACAACTAGTGATGGAAACAGTTTGTTTTAACTGTCAGTGAGTAAAAAACATCTTGCACAGAGCCCCTCCTATTAGAGCAAAGAGTATTTTTGAAGACTGAAGCACAGAGAGAGGGTGGAACTCAGAGGTTACACTCCTGCAGCTACTACAGTTTTCTATTTGACTTTGAGTACAGCAAGTAATGATAGCATCCTTCAGCTTTCTTATCTACGAGTAATACTTTTCTACTTGACACTGAAAATGTATGCATGTGTTCAGTAAAGACTCAAAACTAACACAGTAAGCACTTCTGCATTTAAGTGATCAGCTAGTAGTGAAAAGACAAAACTATTTTATAACCGTAATTGTCTTTCAAGAATGAATTGTACTGCAAGAAAAAAACCTGATATGAGTCACTGAAAAAAAGAAGGGGACATGCAGATGTTTGTTCTGAAGTTATTCAGGTGGAAAGTGGGTATGTCTCAAAAGAAAGGCAGGTCTTTGACTTGACATGTTTTTTTCCAAGCTAATCTTCCAAAATATAAAGTAAATGCTTTCAAATCTAGCAAAACCACTCTCCCAGAAATGAGTGGCTGGTTTTAGTCTTGTCTCATGCAATGGTTTGTGTCCACCCTTGCATTTCAGTTCTCAATCTTGATATTTTTCAGTAATGCCATTATCTCAGGCCATTTCAAGTTGCACCATTCCTTCACACACATAAGTCAACATGGTGCAGAGTCTTCCTCATGTGTCTGACCATCCCTATTGATGCTTCAAAGATACATTATCAGAATCTGGTTGGACAGAATTCTGTCCTGAGAGCACCACTGTGGCCAGTAACCTTCCCAAACTAACACTGATGTCATGCAAATTAAGAAAGAAGGAAGAAGGTCTAAGTTAAAGATACTGAGTTTTCTGCCTCTTTATTCTAGGGCTAAAAGCCTTAGCAATCAGACGTGTTCTGAAAAAAAACTGAGTGCAAGTACAGATAAAGCCCTGGAAGTCAGGCAAGGTTCTTCCTTTGCTCTCAGCCTGCAATGCTGAATTTGACTCAGATAGAGACAATGCAACGTCTTGCTCATGGGGTAGCTGAGCAGTGGTAGAAGAGTGGTAAGTCTGTTACCTAAAAATACTAAGCTGCCCAAAGCTATGGAACTACAGTGCAGCTGCTTATGAGGAAAGCTGAACTGCCTCACTAGTTGCCACCAGTAAAAGTACTGAGAATTTTGGCCTTTCGCTGGGGACTTGGGTGTTCCCTCCCCGACTCCCCCAGCAGTGTGCATGGATACCAAGCTGCATGTCTTTTTTCACTGGGTGGTAGTTGTCCACACTACAAGAGGAGTTGGAGATCAATGTACCTACACATCAGATTCCAGACAAGAGAGGTGAACTTGCATGGAATATGCCAAGAGGCAGTCACACAAGCATTTTTCCTGAGCTCTCTCCGCAAGCCATATTCATTTGGTTTTGAGGGAAAAGATGTTCTTCAGCCTTTGGGAAAAAAGTCTGGTACAGTGAAGCACAGCAAGAACAGTGTAAAAGGATCCACAACAAGCCATAGAGCAGTATGTCCAGTCAATTTATACTTTGCTAAGTTATACTATCCCCTGCCTTTGACAGCTATAGCACGTTGTATCAATTTGCGAGAGCTTCCTAGAAGTTCAAAAAGTGTAATCTTCAAAACTAAAAAACCTTGTTCTTTCCACAAACACAACCTTCACCTGTGGAGCCTTCTAAACAGCTGCACTGATTCTGATAAATGCACAAGCCAGTAAATAGATAAAATAGAAAATAGATATTCATCCTTCTCTACAATTTGGCAAGAAATCTCTATGAATCGAAGGTGACGAGCCATTACCAATGCTCTACTGGCTTCAGTAATTCATCACTGCACAGGAAAACTGCACGACTACCAGAGTGATGTTGGCTGTGTAGAAATGTTGCTCTGATGACAAGAGACATGTTCGTTTGTGAACAGACTGGGCTGTAGCTGCATGTCACTGAGGGCCTAATCAGCAGTTACAGCTCACTACGCACACAGCTTTCAGAACAGCATATAAAGGTGTTTCCTGTTTTTCTCTAGTAAGAAAGAAAGGGGTTTTGTATCACAATCAGATTAAAAAAAAAAAAAGAGCCAAGCCTTTTCTGTGGTGAAGCAAAAGAGGAATCCCTGCTATACTTGACAGCAACTTTGTTATTTGAAAAGCTAAACTGACAGCAGGAGTCAGCCATGAATGTGAGGGCTGTTGAAAGAAATTATAAACTTCCATGACAATTCTAATTAAATCACAGGCTGCCTCGCTGTGGGTTATCCCTCACTTGCTGTTTATGCCTGTAAGGAGCAAGAAAGAGTTAAACATATAGCTGGTTATAGTCTGTCTGGTAACACAATACAATCGCTATTTCCTTAAAATGCTTTATACAACAGAAGGAATGTTGACTTATGAGAAGACAGACCCTCCCGGGCCAGAATGGAAAAGGGGACTAAGGCCAGAGTTAATAACATCACATTTCTTTCATGGGTTGTTCCCTTCAGTATCAGGCAAGGAAAGAGTAAACTAATCTCCAAAACTCTGCCCATACAAAAAACCTTACAGGCTATCTGCAATATATTCCTAGTTACTTTTCTACTTTTTTTTTTTTTTAATTAACATAAGAGCTCTGTATTCCTCCTTCCTACACTCACCTGGAGATGTGTGGGAGGCAAACTTTCAGAAAACTTAGTCACCTGTTCTTTTGGGAATATAAGCCATGTGAATGCAAAAGAACAATAAAAAGATAGTGGGTAGTATGAACTACTTGTCAACAGCCTGATAGCAGAAGCAAACTTTTGCATCACCATGAAGCCAAAAGGAAAAGGGTGAGCCCCAGCCTCAAGTCTCAAGTTACCCGCCCCAGTAAGCACAGTCATGCGACAGTTGCCATCCGTCTGCTGTACATGTAGATGTTACACACCAAGGAGCCTATTTCCTTCCTAAAAGATAATTTTGCCCAAGTCTTAAAGCAATAGGCAGGTATCACCATGAAAGTGATACTTCACAGACAGAATTATTAAGAAGGTGAATACCATGCTGCATTCCCTTTAGCATTAGCATTAGCATTCACACCTCAGAACATGTGTCAGTGTTGCTGAGCTGTCAGATCAGACAGGGATCTCACATTTCTAAACCATCAAGATGTGATCAAAGCCAGAGGTAACACCCAATTCACGGCAACAGATTTTCTGTGGCTGGGCAGCATTGAAATACGGCAATTGGAGTTTGTCAGTGTAAATACAATTCTGTTCTCCATACCCACAGAGAGCAGGATTACCACCCCATAATCCAGGAGGAAGCAGTTAACTACCTGCTACACCACCTGGATACTCGCATATCTGTGGGGCTGAATGGGATCCACCCAAGTATTGAGTGAGCTAGTGAAGGATCTTGCCAAGGCACTCTCCATCAGCCATCAGCAGTCCTGGTTAACAGGGGAGGCCACAGATGACTGAAGGCTTGCCAATGTGATGCCCATCTAAAAGAGGAGCTGGAAGGAGGATCCAGGGACCTACAGGCCTGTCAGCCTGACCTTGGTACTGGGAAAGATTATGAAGTAGTTCATCTTAAGTCTGCTCACCAGGCATGTGCAGGACAACCAGAGGATCAGGCCCGGCCAGCATGGGTTCACGAAAGGCAGATCCTGCTTGACCAACCTGATCCCCAACTCTGAGCAGGTGACCCACCTAGTGGATTTTATCTACCTGGACTTCAGTAAAGCAGCTGACACTGTCTCCCACAGCATTCTCCTGGCGGCTATTGGCTTGGATGAGTGTACTCTTCACTGGGTAAAAAAACTGGCTGGATGGCTGAGCCCAGAGAGTTGTGGTGAATGGAGTTAAATCCAGATGGCAGCCGGTCACAAGGGGTGTTCCCAGGGCCCAGTGTTGAGCCCAGTCTTGTTTAGTATCTTCACCAATGATCTCAGTGAGGGGATTAAGTGCTCCCTCAGTAAATTTGCAGATGACACCAAATTAAGTGGGAGCGTTGACCTGTTCTTCCAGGAAGGCTCTGCAGAGGAACCTGGGCAGGCTGGACTGATGGGCTGAGGCCAATTGTATGAGATAGATACAACAAGGCCAAGTGCTGGGTCCTGCACTTGGGACACAATAACCTCATGCAATGCTACAGGCTTGGGGAAGAGTGGCCAGAAAGCTGCCTGGCAGAAAAGGACCTGGAGGTGCTAGTTGATGGTTGCTGAACATGAGCCAGCAATCTGCTCAGGTGGCCATGAAGGCCAACAGCATCCTGGCTTGTATCAGAAATGCTGTGGCCAGTAGGACCAGAGAAGTGGTCATGTCCCCGTATTCAGTGCTGGTGACACTGCACCTTGAATCCTGTACTCAGTTTTGGGCCACTTGCTACAAGAAAGACAGTGAGGGGCTGGAGTGTGTCCAGAGAAGGGCAACAAAGCTGTTGAAGGGTCTAGAGCACAAGTCTTATGTGGAACAGTTGAGTGAACTAGGGCTGTTTAGTCTGGAGAGAAGAGGCTGAGGGGAGATCTTATAGCTCTCTAAAACTACCTGAAATGAGGTTGTAGTCAGGCAGGTGTTGGTCTCTTCTCCCAAGTAACAAGTCATAGAAGAGGAGAAAAAATGGCCTCAAGTCGCGTTAGGGGTAGTTTAGATTGGATATTAGGAAATATTTCTTTACTGAAAGAGTGGTGAAGCACTGGAACAGGATGCCCAGGGAAGAGGTATTCAAAAAATGTGTAGATGTGGCACTTCAGGACATGGTTTAGTAGGCATGGTGGTTGAACTGATGGTTGGACTTGATGATCTTAGATTTCTTTTCCAATCTTAATGTTTCTATGATTCCATTAAATTTGAAGGTGTCAGTTGCCTGCTGATATTTTAAAAATTGTGTTTTGTTTTGTTAAACTAGGAAGGAATGCTTCTTCCTTTAGTGATGATAACTTATTGTTCAAACTCTCCACAGTACACCTGCATGCCTACACTTGCTTTCAGTTTTGCTAAAGTGGGAGCTTGGTTTAGGAGTATCCATACAGAGGGAACCATTCTGAACCGTGAGAGGGCAGGTTTCTGAATGAGAGCAAGAGAGGGAAGCTTCAACTAACTTATACGTGATTAGTTATGATACATAACTAATACATGATGTGTGCAGTACAAGTAAATAATGGACCTATACATGTGTAAAAGGAAGTAGTGAAGTATTTTTTTCTTGGGGAACACTAGACCTTTTCTACTTCAGCTATACAAAAAGCATTTGTTTTTTCAGCGCTTGGCCAGGCAAATCCCTCCTCTCTCAGCAGATGGGCAGAAAGGGAAGACAGGTGAACCTCAGAGGGAAAGAATGCATCACACACAAGATTTTGGAATCTGTTATTATCCGAGGTGGGCGTATAGACAAGCTTGTGCATGTATTGTTTTTATGACAAGAACGGGATATTGAGAAAGAGGGTAACGATCTAATTTAAGAATAAATCTATCAGGTGACCACCGGTAACAGGAGTAAAGCTTCATCTGTAAAATAACTTAAATATCAAAGTCTCCTGGGGCAGGGGGAAGTCAGAGAGCAGAGAAAAACCAGAGTGTTACTGTTCTTTCACACATGTGCTCTTCCAGAGGGACTTTTACTGATATGAAGTGCTGAAAAGCAAATGTTAACAAATTCTGACAACAGAACCGTTACAGTTGCTACAGATCTTCAAACTTTAGATGGCAACATGCACTGCTAGAGTGGTAGAAGAGCTCCCCAGATCTAATTTCAGCAGTTGTGCAGTAGCATGGGTAGAAAAATACATTACCTGTAAACCACAGCAGCCCACTGCATTCATTATTGAAGCATTATGAATGACCTTGTATGGAATCCCCAATTTAACTGCACGTAGTACTAAATCACTGTGTGTCGTGGCTCTGTATTAAGAAGAGAAAGGAATTAAAGGTAGAAAAATAAAGTGAGCAAGTGTTACTAGCATTACAGTTTGTTTTGACAGCAAAATTAAAGTCTTTACAACTAGGGCAATAAAGAGGTGCCAAAAGGGCAATACATTAATAATTATGGGAAAGTAAAAAGCTCAATAAGGCTTCCACAAGTCATCTTCCTAGCTGAAAATACAAGTATCCTTCCTACTGCAGCTTTCTGATATCATTAAATCTGACCAACACAATTGTTACTTTTAAAAGTAGCTTTGGCAGCTACTAGGAAAGTTTCATCTTCTGCAGGTGCCTGTTGGACATCTCTTAACTGTAAAGGTCAACTCCATTTGGCGTAGACTTCAACAAAATTCCAGTGTTTCCTTACTTTTTGCACTGCCAGCCCTCCTGCCTGCATCACTGCATGCTAGGAAAGCTACCCGCTCAAACAAGAACTTTGAACACATTGAGGCAAACTGCATGCAGTACTTAAAAAACCCCACCCTTAATTAAATCAACTTTTATAATACCTAAGCCAAATTAACAGTGCCTACATTTGAGTGATCAAGTTTATTCTGGAATAATTAAGAAAATTTTAGTTAAGCTTTGAACTGAGCTGAATTTGGCTCCAAGTCTAATGCTCAATAAACAGCTTGCTGTGACTGGAGCAAGAATTATTAGGCTCGTGGTTAATGCAATTGTGATTTTAGTCCTGCTAAGATGGTAAGCATTTATACATATCCAGCAAATCTTTGGCGTGCAACATGTTTACATGTTTATCTTCCTCACACCTATGCTTACAGACACACTACACACTCCATTCTCCATGTGAAATATGAAAATGAACCTACCATTTCCCTAAATTTATTAAACCTGAAACATGGCCTTAGCCATCTCATTCCCAAGATAAACCACACATTTCTGTGTGGCCATTCCAAAGAAGGAAGCAAAGAAACAAACAGCACATGCCAGTTACCCTATTCAGTTACCCTAACAGAACTTCCCAGATTTTTAATCTGATAATTTTGACACTGCATGTCTGACTTGCACTAACCAGCAGATTGGGTGCTTCACACTGGAACACAAACGTGGCAGCAGCTGGCAAGGCCGTAACCATCGATCGTTTGAAAAAGAGATCAGTTCCACTGGAGGGGAAAAATAGGGGAATCTGAATTCGGGAAATCAAGCACCTGGATATAAACAGGCTCAAAGACCTAGAAGAATGCAGGAAAGTGATCTAAAATGACACTTTGGTCACTAAACAAACTACACACCTGACTTCCACAAGCAAAGGTGACTTTAAAATGCCTGCTGTAAGAGAAAAAGGGCACTAGTTTAACGCCTTGTACTACTCTCTTCATATAGACAGGACATGGAGCACTAGAGGATTCTGTGGTTATGCTAATACTGACCAAGGGGTCAGCTGGCCTTATTCACCGAAATTTGCTCCAGTCAGTATTTTTTCCCAACAGATCTGTCCACAATGAGTGCAGCCAAAAGCACAAGTGTCCTCATGAGCACACTCAGCTCAGCAAAGGTTTCATGGAGTCAGCCCTCACACCCAGTGCAACACTAGTATTTTCTGTCAGAGACACAGACGTTAAGTTTTATGGGTAGTTGTAATAGGAATGGTAGCACCAGGCCAGGCGAAGTTGGCTTTTCCAGTGCACTACTAAAATTGTCAGGTTCCTGCCAGTACATGCATGGTTGTTACCACATATGCAGCCAAAAACTTGCAGTGAACAAGTGAGAATGTGACAGGCACAGCTTGTTTTATCCCTTTAACCATCAAGCACCAACACTTGAGATCTCCTACGGCTGCCAAGTACTCTTCTTACCTGCAAATATACTTGAAACTACAATCAGTTGAAGTCACATGGCTTTTATTGTCCCATATGGCTTCTCTTAGGACAGAAATATTTGGTACTTTTTTCTGGTAACCTCATAAATCCCTCAACACTTAGTGCTCTATGTGGGCATAGGAGCAGTTCTAGCTGCAATATTAAGAACTAAGAACATGAAGATTTAGAGCAACTCATTCAAAAAAGGGTAGTTTTCTACAATGATTTAGGGTGTACATCAGAATTGAAGTATTTTGACCCTGAAATTAATGATAACTGAGGCAGATCAAGATACTGCTTAAAGTAGCAATGTAATTTTGATACATGTAAGTTGTTTTTTTTTATCTTGTGGACTTTTATCAGTCATTGGATCAGAGCACGAGGTAATGTGACTCTACAAGAACCCTAATTTTCATGTTAACATGCACTGAAATAGTAATTAATATTTCTGAAATACAGCATCATCTGCCCATAGGTACTAGTTTAATACAATATTCTCTTGCCAATTCCCTTCAACCTGTATTTACATAAATTATTCGGTTTTGACATATGTGCACACTGCTCCTCTATTTCATAAACTCTCCCTATTTTTTCACTCACAAATAGAGTGATCAGTGATTTGATTTTCCTTGTGCCCCTTAACACTGAGGTATAAATCTTGAATCACCAGCTGGAGACTAAAAGCTCTTCTGTATGGTTTGACATTACAGATTGATGATGCCTGACTGAAAAGACAGAAGGAGATCCTTCTGGTGATAGAAAAAGTCTATACTTTTCAGCAGGAATAAAAAGTGGAAACAAAAGGCTTAATAAATCAAAAAGAGAAGACATTTATAATGACCTAATTGATTTTAAAAACTAGCACATATCAAAGCAGAAGCACTGTACAGCCAACAATGAGTATTCATTCTAAAACAACTGAGCATAAAAGCTGCAAATGTCCAAAAGGCATCTAAAAGAATACCCTATCAAAACATAGCCCATTTCTTAATTGTGTGATATCCTAGTTTTCGGTTAGCAGATAAATCTTGGAACAAAATATTCTCTATAAAAGCTAGCACAGAGAATGAAATGATAAATGAACACTGAAGAAAAGATTTATACATCTTGGAGGGTCCACATTCCTATCCATAAGGGATATCTAAGCAACAAAACTCCAAAGCAAGATAAAGTGTAGACAATTGCTTGTATATTTTTAATGCAATAAAAAACAAACAGACATAAAAAGTGCCTCTGGTCTGAAAATCAGCTTCTTCATAAAGAATTACAGTTATTGAGTATGCCTCCTTCTTACTGAAAAAATAGATATCAAGCTACACCAATAATTAAAATGCTTCTTGGTCTTACCCGAAAGGATCACCAACTACAAGAAATGCGACATCACAAACATCAGCTTCTTTTAAAATGCTATCTGCTTCTTGTTCCACTGTTTCTCGATCAGCCAAAATCAATTCTTTCCCATAAAACTCTTCCTAGAAATTGAAATCAATAAGAAACACCGAAATAAGACATTTGTGAGTGTTTTTGTATCTCTCAGGTTGCTCACTCGGGAAGACTGACAATGGACACTGGGAAGGCCAACTTGATTATTCTCCCTAGGAGACTGACCCAGGTCTCAGAAGACCCTGCCTCCCCTTGCGAGAACACCTGAGCTTCCCATAAAGTAGCTCCTGAGTTGACAAAAATCAGTCAAGCGCATTATTCTGATGCTGACTTGTTTTTTTACGCCTTCTCTGTCAGCTAAGGAGCTGCTACAAAAGAAGCTCCATCACACCTGCATATTGAAGTACAGTATTAGGTACAGTACTCAGTTAAATTAACTGTACTCTAGGTATAAATAATTTAACTGGTCTTCCTACTGTAAAGCATCCCCTTTCACAAGTATAAGCCTAAGTTCTTAGTTATAATAATGACATCAAATCAGACACGAATGACACCACCTATACCACAACCTAGTTATTTTAGGTTCTTCCTTAGTGTAATACATTGTAACTAACAACATCTAATGAATGATTTCATATCAATTCTTCATCTTCAGTTCTCTGTATTGAGACAAACACATATTTGCTTTTCTGCTGTGGCTCAGTAATCATTGTGTTTCTTTGTATGTTTTAAGTGCTTTTATTTACAGAATCAACCTCATGTAATAAAACTTCAGTTAGTTGTAGAAACATGTCTGGCTGTCCTAAACACATATGTCTCTCTAAGTCATGTTTCACCATGCATTTTACATGCTTTTTACATGACTAGGTAAAGGGGTTTTTTTAAGGGCACAGACCAAAAAATGTGGGTTTGCTTTAAGGGGTATTCAGCAAATTTGTGCGGTATTACAAATATTAACAAACTGATAAAACTATTAAGTCAGTTGTGGCCCAGAAAGATACTCCTCTGAACTCTCCTGTGACTTCAGTGACAGCTTCATCTTTGCCCGCAAATAACTGTGAATTGGCAAGACAATAATCAGATTTGTCCAGAAGCAGAGTAGTACTTGCATAAAAAAATCTAATAGTTGGAGTACTAGATCAGAGAACAGTCACTGGGTTCAGTTCCCTTTTACGAAGATGACTTCCTCCCCACTTTTTTATAAGTTTCTCTACCTCTGTAAAAGGAGGATGTTATTTTCCTTATCAAACATACTGCAACCTGTACAGATTTCATAGAAAGGGGACCAAATGAATGCATAAGTAAATCTTGTATCTGTTGATTCAGAACAGTTGATGGCCACCCTGAAGTACTGTTGAGGTCTATACTAAAAAAACACCACCACATTTTCTCACCCCAATTGTTTTTATTTGGTATCTTATACCAGACACACATTGGCAAGTAGTGCAGCACAACAGGAGCTGATCTACAAAGCAAAGCACTTGGTGCTGAGAACTCAATAGCAATGCCATGCATGTTTTGCTGTTTACCATCAAACCAGACTAACTTTAGTCCAGTACTGCGAGTGAATGCACACAACACAGCATATCAGGTACACTCACAGAAGCACACTTTTCATTTGTTTTCGTCTAATGGAATCTATTTGCATACTTAGATGCTGCTCCACAATGTAAATAAAGGACATTAACCAGAGAACATATAACACTCTCCTTACAAAAACTGAAAGGTGACTCACTGGGACGTCACTGGGTCCAAACAATTTTTTTCACCAAATTGAGGGCCAGTTTAGATGGTCAACATTAAACAGCTTTTAATATACATTTTAGGTCAATGAGATAAAAAAGCAAGTCACAACATTTGAATTTAGAGATCTGATGTTAAAAGCATCAGCACAGGAGGATGTCTAGAAAAAGCCTGCAAGAAAGAACTTGAGTTTTATCTCTTGAAAGCTTTCCCATAACTTTTCATGCTGCTTAGGAAAGAGTGACCTTCAGATTACTAAGTAAACCATTTGGCATTGTTATTGTATGTAAACCAGGTGTACGATCAACACTTGGTGATGGACTCATATTGCCTCCTAGGAAGTTTCAGGTAATACAGCATCCTTTACTTTATGTTTATTGATCACTTTTCCCAACTACCTCATCTCTGCAACTTCAAGGTTTCCAAAAGACTTAAAATAAAAAAAAATTGAAACAAACCACTCTCCCCCCCCAGAATAACCACACCAAAAATATTCAGCATTTTTCTATTAGTAAATGTTTTATTTTCAGCTACCTAGGGATCCATAATTTATTAATAGCAAATGCAGATTTTGCAAAGTAAAATATCCAAGTAATCATCACTATTTTGCAATTTTCCAACTGTACAACAACAACAAAGAAATAACATTTTGGTTTTGAATGGATCAATTTCAGATTGCTATAGTGTATTTAAAAAAAATAAGACAAACATGGAGTATATCTTCATTCAAAATACAGATATACCAGTGATGTCCAGTGATTCCAGTCTACCTTGTACCTGGAAACCACATAATGCTGACAAGCTAAACATCTCAGGTGTTGTATGTACAAACAGATCTGCATACGTTACGGCTATACACCATCCAAGACCTGGTGAACATCTCTGTAGAGTACTACACAGCTTACTTACAGGCAAGAATCCTGTTCCTGGGGTATATAAGCCCTTTTTTGGTGTTTTTTGAAGATTAAACTTTCTCTTTCCATGACAGGTGAACCCATCAGAGTTATAATTTGTATATTTTTACTACTTCCTCTATAAAGTGTGTTTACTAACAAAAAGCTTATCTCCATGTTGTTCAACAGCCCATCTCTGACTGAAATGTTGTTTTGGAAGTCCCAACATGGTGAAATAGCCTGGCCCACAAGGAAACATGGAAACCTGAGACATTCAAATTATTACTCTCAGAAGGCATCACAACACCTCAGGCTGATACAGAGGTTTAAGTCTCCAAAACATGTATTATTCTTGCATGTCTTTTATTTTCCTTTTTTTTAAAATCAAATCAGACATTTTTCTGACCAATTTCTCCAACATTTCAAGATTGTCATGTTGTTAGAACTTAATATTTATATGTGAAGGTCAGGTAAGTACTTTTTTTGGGGAACACCACCACCAGTTTCTCCTGCTGTCATTATTGGCCCACCAGTCCCAACCCCCTCCTCGCTTCTGGTGCCAGGTGTAAGGGCTCTGTGCCACTGCAGCAGCCAGACCTACCAGTGCTTCCTTGCCCACTGTGAGGATGGATGTGTAGGCCTCCAGGTACACCCTGTGGCACTGCTGCACCACCTCCAGCCCCTTCACTGTGATGTCCTTGGCATCCCCCAAGCCCAGCCCGACCAGGTACAGCATGCTTGGGGAGGCCACCACAGCCACCAGGCTCACTGCTGCTGCCACCTGTTACGGGAGGCAAAGAGAGATCAGCTGGATAGCCACACAGCCCTCACCCTACATCTCCCCACTCCCATCACCCATCTCTTCACCACCCCCCTCCCCAAACCTCTCCCTCACATAGAGCCCAACATACAACCTCTCTCCTCACACAGCCCTCCACACCTCACACATACACCCAGCCCCCCTCCCACGCTCCCTCCTTTCTCACCCCCAAGACAGCCCCCTCCCTCCACCATCCCCTCTCCTCACACAGGCCCCCCAGTCCCCCCTAGTCCTCCCTCTTCCCCCACAACTCCCTCTCCTCACACAGCCTCCCCCTCCTCATGCCTCCTCTCTCCCCTCACACCTTCCTTTCTTCCCCCTCACACCTCCCTCTCTCCCCTCAGTCTCCTCTTCCTTCTCATCCAATACTCCTCCTCACCCCCCAAGCAGCCCCCTCCCTCCACACCTCTTTCTCCTCACACAGCCCCCCCAGTCCTCTCTCTCCCCATGCCTCCCTTTCTTCCTCACGCAGCCTCCCTCCTCATGCCATCTCTCCCCTCCCTGCATCCCANCAGGTACAGCATGCTTGGGGAGGCCACCACAGCCACCAGGCTCACTGCTGCTGCCACCTGTTACGGGAGGCAAAGAGAGATCAGCTGGATAGCCACACAGCCCTCACCCTACATCTCCCCACTCCCATCACCCATCTCTTCACCACCCCCCTCCCCAAACCTCTCCCTCACATAGAGCCCAACATACAACCTCTCTCCTCACACAGCCCTCCACACCTCACACATACACCCAGCCCCCCTCCCACGCTCCCTCCTTTCTCACCCCCAAGACAGCCCCCTCCCTCCACCATCCCCTCTCCTCACACAGGCCCCCCAGTCCCCCCTAGTCCTCCCTCTTCCCCCACAACTCCCTCTCCTCACACAGCCTCCCCCTCCTCATGCCTCCTCTCTCCCCTCACACCTTCCTTTCTTCCCCCTCACACCTCCCTCTCTCCCCTCAGTCTCCTCTTCCTTCCCATCCAATACTCCTCCTCCCCCCCCAAGCAGCCCCCTCCCTCCACACCTCTTTCTCCTCACACAGCCCCCCCAGTCCTCTCTCTCCCCATGCCTCCCTTTCTTCCTCACGCAGCCTCCCTCCTCATGCCATCTCTCCCCTCCCTGCATCCCATCCTCACACCTCCCACTCATCATGCCCTCTCCCCCATACCTCTCATACAGCCTCCCCTCACCTCCATCTCTTCACACAGCCTCTCCCCACGCCCTCTCCCTCCTCACATCCTTCCATTCCCTCTCACCCTCCCATTTCCCTCTCCCCATGCCTTCTCCCCCCTCACGCCCTTCTCTCTCCCTCCATGCCCTCTCCCCTCTCACACACCCTCCTCTGCCCCCATGCCCTCTTCCCCCTCCCTCTCTCTCCTCACGGCCCCCCATGCCTTCTCCCCCATCACACCTCCCTCTCCCCCATGCCCTCTTCCCCCTCATATCTCCCTCTCCTCCCTCTCTCTCTCTTTTCTGACTGCCCCCCATGCCCTCTCCCCGCTGCCTCTTCCCACAACCCCCCTGCCCAGGCCAGCGCCCAACCTGCGCCCCACGGCCCGCGCCGCCGCCAGCAGCCCCGCCCCGCGCCGTCGCGTGGCAGCCGCAAGGGCTGCCGGGAGTTGTAGTCCCCGCGCGGGCAGCCCGCAGGCATGGCCATGGCGGAGGGGGGCGAGTTGGGCGAGTGCCCCGCGGTGCCGCTCGCCAGCGGCCGCAGCATCCCGGTGCTGGGGCTCGGTAAGTGCCTCTGGGATGGCTCAGCGCCGGGCTTGGGGAGAAGCCGCCCCCCTCTCCACCGCAGGCTGGCTCTGTAGCGGCGATCCCCCAGGAACGGGACCTGCCCGGGTCCCCGTGCAGAACGGGAACTCGGCGTCTGTTTTCAGTTTGTTTCTTAATGAGGCTTTAATAATGCTCATGGCCCGTGCGGGAGCCCCAGCGCAGCCGAACCCGTCGGGGCATCGGGCTCAGGACTGCGGGTGTTTATGTTTCTGCAAGCCAAGGTGTGGTGACCTTACACCGAGGTCAACAAACGCGCTGTTGTGGCTGTTGCTCGTACAAATGAGTGTGAGGTTTAACATACGGCTTTAAAAAAAGAAAAATCCGCTTGAGAATATGAAAATGCAAAGGGAAGTGAACTTTTTTTATATTTTGCACTTAGTTGCATTACTTAGTTGCATTCAGCGAGAAGTTCTAAAGCAATAGGTGGTTAAATTCTTAAAGTGTTTGTTTTCCACAATGAGAGCAGGGGGGAAAGTTAGAAGTCCTTATAAGACCATGTTGTTTGTTTAGGTTAATACTTGTAACAGCTCAGGAAAGGAATTGCATTGGTCCTAGCAAAGCCTCGTGAGGTTCAACAAGGCCGAGTACAAGGTCCTACACCTGGGTCGGGGCAATCCCCAATTTCAATACACAGTGGGGGATGATGTGATTGAGAGGAGCCCAGTGGAGAAGGTCTTGGGGGTGCTGGTCAATGAGAAGCTCAATATGAGCCAGCGATGTGCGCTCGCAGCCCAGAAGGCCAATTGTATCCTGGGCTGCATCAGAAGCAGCGTGGCCAGCAGGGCAAGGGAGGGGATTCTGCCCCTCTATTCCTCTCTTGTGAGACCTCATCTGGAGTACTGTTTCCAGTTCTGGAATCCTCAGCATAGGAAGGATATGGAGCTGTTGGAATGGGTCCAGAGAAGGGCCACAAAGATGATCTGAGGCCTGGAGTGCCTTCCATACAGGACAGGCTGAGAGAGTTGGGCTTGTTCAGCCTGGAGAAGAGAAGGCTCTGAGGAGACCATATTATAGCAGCTTTGTAGTACCTGAAAGAGGCTACAAGAAAGTTGGGGAGGGACTGTTTACAAAGGCCTGTAGGGATAGGTCTATGGGGAATGGGTATAAACTGGATTTAGACTAGAGATAATGAGGCATTTCTTCACCATTAGAGTGGTGAGGCACTGGCACAAGTTGCCCAGGGAATTTTTGGCTGCCCCATCCCTGAAGATGTTCCAGGCCAGGTTGGACTGGGCCGTAGGCAGCCTGGGCTAGTGGGATAACTTTTTGTTCTTCAACTGTCTGAGAAAAGGAGAAAAGAATTTTCATTTTTTACTGAACTGCAGATGGTATGAATCCAAGCTTGCCTTGAAGAAGAATACTCCTTTTAGTGGTACATAGGACCACTAGGTTTATAGTATTCTGACTTCCAAATCCATCTAATTGCTGGATTTGCTAACAATTTAAAAAAAGCCAAGCTATTAAATCAGTAAATCCTATACTTCCAAGTCAGCTTCCTGCGAGCAGAGGAGAGTCAGTACCAGTAATTCTGTGGTGTCAGCGTACTCTCCATGCTGTACGCCTAACGGATAGAGACCATTAACTTTCCCAAAACCGGAGATGGAGCAAAGCTGGCCTGGAATATGTGCCATGGAGAGGCAAACGCACCAAATGCATTGCCATGACCACTGCATACTTGACCAGATTGTTTTGTTTTGGTTTTTTAATAGTTGTCTTTGCATATAGTTAATTTCAATTAGTTTTTATTCCTTGTAAAGTAAAGAATTAATTTGCCTCATGATTGATTCCCTCAGATTCTTTTGGTACAGTGTTTGAGAATCTCCTTCTGTTTCTCCTTAAGAGCCTTTCCAGAAGCCTTTCATTCACAGCATATTCTGAAATCACAAATACTCTTCCCAATCTGTCTTTCATGATGCAATTTTATCATGAGTTAATTTGATATCCCAGATTTTCCATTATTTTACATAAACATACAAATCAAAGGCACTTGTGGTCTTTGTAACAAAAATCAGTCACAAAAGTACCAAGCAAAGCTGTAAAACAAAATAACCCTCGTGTTCTTTGCATCTTTGTCCTATAAGTGTGTACTGACTTCACAGCAATTATTTAGGATATTCATTAGTGTGAAGGAGGGCAAAATTGAAGCTGTGCATTGTGGAGTGTGTTAAGTCACTTAAGTCAGTAGGAGCTGGCCTTTGATTTTATATAGGGCAGGGTTTTTTTGTGCAGAAACACTAGTAAATAGCTTGTAACGCTTGTTGTGGAGCACCCAGTCATTTCAGTTGCCCATATTAGTTAAAAAGTCTTAGCAACTCAGCATCATCAGCCAAAATACTTTAAAAGAAGAATATAGAAGTCTACAAAATGTTGATGACTGCTTTTACCGTGTATTTATATGCGTGCACTTGTTCATAAAACCGTGGTATGTGTATGACCAATGTATGAATTTGTTATTTTAGTATCTATTAATCTTAAGAATACTTGATGTGGCTGTCCCTTACACAATCCTTATATAATAAGCAAAGGGGCTTATATAGTTCAAAATTACTATTTTTTAATCTTTTGCTGTTTTTTTGGAGTGAGGTATCGCTTGTTTTATCCTGTAACACTTATTGCAAATTTATTTGGCTTGGAGATTTTTTACAAAAATAATAATAAAAAAGTAAATAGCCTTTTTTTTTAGAGAATGGACTCAGTTGTCTTAGGTCTCTGGTTTCAGTATGTGCTGAATTGTATTTCAGGCTGTCTACAGAACCATCTGTATTATTTTTATTTGAGATAGCAATGCATTTATTAGGTGATTGAAAGAATAAGCTGACTAGGAAGTAAACAAGCAGAAAACCCCTTTTGTACTCTCTACCAAATTGCATGCTGCCTGCTGTCCTTTCGTTACATCAATAAGTGCTGAGTAGTTGATTGCCAAGCCTGAACTCAAACCACGGTAAATGCATAGCAACATAGAAGATCAAGAGAATTAAGTTTGAAATTTTCTGATTCAATGCCTTCTGTCACGTATGGCTTTCCAGGAGCCTTGCATGTCTTACAGTAGTGCCATCAACAAAATTTGGTTCTTTGAATTCACTTAGCTGTTCTTGTCTTGTGTATTATATGTTCTGTAGCTTTTAGAGGGTCTTGTAGTAGACAGGAATTAGTCAAGTAATTTTAAGAGATCCTTGATATATGCTGCAAAACATCGTGGACTTAAGACAAGAAGAACAGGGAGAAGCGCAAGGCTCACCACACTTGAATTTGTGGTCAAGCTATAAATACCATGACATGCAGCGTAACACAATGGGATCTTTACTTATGGTAGGTGCTCCCACTTAATTACTTTTTTACAAATTAATGGCTTACTTTTTTTACAGCCTTACTGCATTAACTCGTGTTTGCAGTGCAAAAAATTCACTCAGCTATAGGGTCAAGGAGAATTGTCATCAATGAGGAGGTGTTTTCTGCAAGGCCATTTTCTGCTGGAATTAAAACTTGGTCGTTTCTTCCTTGTTATCCTAAACATGCAGACACAGGTGTTATCTATGAAAAGTTGTCTTTGAGAGGACAGATATGCATGTTCCCATTGTTGCTAGATAATCTTTCTAAAATCTTCAGAGAGAGATAAATATGCTGTGTTAAGATGGTTGCATCTATCCAGCCATGTCAACTGGGAGACAGCTCAGATAGATATGCAAATTATTTCCAAGTGATGAAACCCCTCTTGTAGCAGCTGAGAGCTGGAGTAGGAGTCTTGTAACATGTTTCTCAGCCAGAACATGTTACTGGAGAGAGTGAAAGAGGTATGGAAGGCTACGTAGTGTGCAAAATTTATGATCGGTCTGAAAGGTTACTTAGAATAACATGCAGATTCTGTATATCCAAAATCCTGTATTTATTTACATGCATATTCATACCATACTGTACTGTATCTTGTCCTGCATAAAATCAAGTCTACCAGCAGTGGTAAAACAAACTGACTTTCCTGAGACATGTACCGATTGGTATAAGGCAGCTCACCTTAGTGTTACATATATGCTGTATAGCTAAAGATTTAATTACCAAACATAAATTATATACATATTGTTTATTGTATGTTGATAACTTTATATTTCCTAACAATTTTGTTAGCCAATATGGCTTGTATGAAGAGGGTCAGGCATGTTTACGGTCAATGCTTTCAAGTAGAGTAGGCTTAAGTCTAAAATGATTTGGCATTTTGGCCCTAATACTTGATACAAGTGTAAAGCCATGCCTCAAAGAGTACTTTACCTCACAACAGCTTTAGATTGCTTTAGAAAATGGATACATCCACTATCCTGCTAGAAAGATAGCTATAATTTCTTCCCATATTTGCAAGTGTTTTAGAAATACTAGGCAAAAGTCTGACATAAAATTACACTGGTTTGAGGTTGGTGTAGTTATGCTTTTCGTAGGAGCTATATATATCCAAGAATTGCATGTATTGTGAATCTTTGTACTGTAGTAGAGAACTACATAGTCTTAGACTATGTAGTTTTAAATACAGGATACTTGGTACTCATCTAAAGCAACATCCTCAAAACCAGATAACTTGTTAAAGTGGTGCACACAATATTATTCTCCTCTTCAGGCTCTGGAAGATAAATACAGTTGCTCATGCTTACGCCTGTTAAGTATGAAGCCCCGACTTAGAAAGCTGCCATTTTTTTTCCTTTAGTCTGAGGGATGGCAATGCTACCTCTGAAAGCATTTGGTTATAATTTGGTAGTGCAAGGGCTTTTATTCCTTTAAATGAAATATTAGGAAGCTTACTCATGGTCATGTACTGAATGGTTAAATTCAATGTGCCATCGCTCTTTGTTGGAAGGCTTTGTGATACGAGGATAAGTTTAGATGATGTCTTTCAGTGGCAAAAAGTATTTGACTTGTTCATGGACTTTACCAATACGCTTCTCTGAACGCTTTATTACAAACAATATTGCCTTATTACAAAAGGTCCCAAACCCAGCAGTTATAGATATGTCTTAGGGCTTTTTCTGTCTTTCTGTAGTAAGACTATTTTCATCGCTTTGTTATGATATAGTCCCATTAGAGTGGGGGTTATGGTTGTGTTTTCATTTATTTTTCTAGGGACAGTTATAATGAAATTCAGGAGGTTGGTCAAGTAGCCTGTGATTTCCTGACAAAATGTGCTACAAGATGTGATACCAAAAATTCATAGAATGCTTTCTTGTAAAATTGCTTTCTAAGTAATGCTTAGTGTAGCTAGAATTAATAACAACTTGATAAGATAAAAATTCTCTAATGAACCCTTCCTATTAAGGTATGAAATTAATTGCACACTTGTTTGGAAAGGGGCTTCAGGACAGGCAATTACAAAAAAAAGTAATCAACTCATTATATTCTTTGTGCCTTATCCATGTTACACGCAGTGAGTATTTGTGTTATAGTTATGATGTTCTTCATGAAGACCATTCAGGAATGGATAATGCTATTATGCTGGGCACTGTAACTGGTAAAGCAGACAGGTACTGCTCTGAGCAGCTTCTAGCCTGGTAGACAAAGCCTGGGAGGAATAAAACTCAATCCCAATTAATAATGTGATGTTTAACTTGCAACACTACTAACTTGCTAAATTGCATTTTTGCTGCGTTTGTCAATATGTTCCCCTACTAACATGAAAAGAAAGATACACACAGACACAAACATAGAATCCCTCTGTATTCAAGGGAAACCATTAAAATCTCTCCTGTCCTTGTTTCAGGGTGTTCCATGGATAAGATTCCTGATATTCAGCTGTAGCTCTATCTAAGTACATAAATCGTAAAATTTAGTTTTTACTGACTTTGCTGATTGCATTAAGACATTGCATCATTTGCACCGCAACCATGCAAGACTTCTGTTCCCACCTCTTTTCACAAGTTGGATTTTTCTGGAGAAAGTCATATGATCGATTTACTCCCCTTTCATTGCATCAGCTTTTTTTTTTTTTTTTTTTTTGTCAAAATGCTACATATAACTTCAGTCTTAGTGCTGGGTAGAAGTATTTTAACATGTCATTTCATTATGCATTACTAATCCAGTTACCTGCTTTAATAATTAATCCTAGAGTTGCTCACATTCATTTTTAAACTTAGCTGTCATAAAAAAGACCCAATCCTGTTGGGACTGGAATCAAACAAGATTTTGCTTTTCCATTCAATGGCAGTAGAATCAAGCCTTCTCTATTTGTCATTCTACACTGCTGCTGCCTATTTTTAATTCATGTCTCTTGTTTCTTCATGGCTTCAGTTCTTAAGAAAATTTATGGAACAGCAGTCCTGATAGCAAGACCTATGGCACTCCCCGCTATTAATCTTACTCTGTAATAAGAATCGGCTGTTTATTTCTTCCCTTTGTTTTATGGATCAAGCATTTTTTTTTACTCTGATAGGACTTTGCTTCTCACCCATGGTAACTAAGTTTCCTTAATAGCCTCTTGTGATGAACAAAATGCCACCTCTATAAATCTTTCTGTCTCAATTCACCCACTGTTTCAGTAGATATGACCTTGAGAAGTTGTACTTGAGCTTTGAGGGCCTCCAGATATTTAACTTCTCTCATGTACAAAGTGTGGCTGTATACCAGGCAGCTGGGTATTTATAGACAGTGGAACAAAGCAGTGTCCTCTCCTCACCTGACAACCCAGTGAGCTCCTACCTTCCTTCCTTTCTTCTAACTTCACTTGCTTTCAGTCTGCTGGTGTTTTGTTCTTTAAAAAAGACCAAATGCTGTGCAAATTTTGATTTAAAGGGTACTGGTAAATGCATTTGGGGCAAAATGCCGGGCCAATTTTTGTCTTACATCAGGGTATGCCCAGTTAGAAATTATTTCTTTTTCTGGGGGAAATTACTGCTTTGTTTCTGCTTTCTGTACACCTACAAATCTGTGAAGTCAGATTTTTATATATTTGCTGGGTATTTTACCTTATTTATATTTTGACTTACTAAATGTGATCGAATAGTAGAAAGATCACTTCCTTTCTTGTGCTGGACTCTTTGGTAATCACTATTGCGGATGTAATATGGATGAATTGTAAATGTCCATCAAAAGGCCAAGTCATAAAAAACAAATTTAGGTTTCTGTCACTGTTGATAATTAAAGCTTTCAACAGTATAAGCAGACATACCCCGTGTATGCTTTTAAACGTGCTGTTGCCATTAATAGTTCTAAACATTATAAGATAATTATACAAAATTATGTGCAACCAGTTTGAAATCAAGAGAGAAGTAACCCCATTGTATTTAAAGTTTGACTTTCACAGTGTTTCTGTAATACTGAAAAACGATACCAAACTTTGTGGGGGCAAAAAAAAAGAAAGCTGCCTTTTATCTTTCAGTCTTCACATAGCAGATTTTAGTCATCATATCTTTTTTCATTCCCAAAGCTCCTAGCATACTTTTGGCAGCACTGAATGGTGATGTCACATGCTGCTGTAACCCACATTGCAGTACTGCCTCATGCCTCCAAATCGGGAAGAGGAAGGTACCAATTCCTAAACTTTCTTCAGTTCTTCTAATGTTTATGCCAAGGACCTCCAGCACAGTGTGTGGAACGAAATCCTTCTTATGGGGTGGGAGGTGAGAAAAAGGGGAAAGCCATCCTTGTGGCTTTGCATCTGTTTCATAACTGTAAGCTCTGTTCCCCAGGCTTAATGCCTGAATGGAAGTGCTTTGCATTTTAATGCACATTCTTCTAAGGTTGAATGTGTAATGTGAGAGGAGGGGCTACAAGAAATGCTCTTTATCATGGAAACCTTGAGAAAATACTTTTAAAGTTCTCAGATTATGTGGGGAAAAAAACACAAACCAAACATTTGATCAGAAAAAATCTTTATTGTTCACTTTTAGTTTGCACTATGAATGGCTGGGTTGCTGCAGTCCCTTGAACTCGGATGGAATTTGTTAGCAGATGGACACTGTGAGTCTCAGACCTCACAGCGTCACGTGGTATTGCAGGAGTAGGATCTTGTCATGATTCACAATTGCACTTGTTCTGCAAGTAGTCTGGTGGGAGTAAAGGGTACCGTTATGAGGTCAAAAATGAGTCGTCAGCTTGAACATCATCTTGAATTAAGGTCTTACAGTGATGAGTTATTGTACATACATTGTCATCTTTTAAGCTACAAGTCACTATAAATTGCAGTTCTCTCTATAATTTTTTCTGTAATATTGTCTTTACAGTATTCTAAGTGGGTTTGAATTATTGGTCTCATGAGTGACTTCACTTTTTAAAGTTGCCATCCCTCTACTTAATCTGTATGCTGACTCTGCTTAATTGTAAGTTATTTACATAACTTCTAAGTCAAACTTTCATAGTAAGAATGATTATGGTAATGTCCTTCTTAAGTACAGAGCATGCGTTTAATATTTTTTTCCCTTTTGATGGTTCTTTTTCTGTGAAGTTGCTAGGAGAGGAAAAATTATCACAGGTCTGTCTCATTTATTGTGAACTATTTCCAAATGTTTAATGTTGTTGATCAATTAATCTAATATTTATCAGGTAGTGTAGGTAAAGGAGATGTATTCAAGGGCAGGAAAATAACATTAATCATTTTATTCATTCTCTTTATTTGCTGTACATAGTACATATCCTTATATGTTATGAAGTTAAAAATTCTGTTAAGGAATTATAAGACTGGAAGTAATTTCAATTGAGTTAACAAAGGGAATAGAGTGAAAATCATTTAAAACTGGTTCACACTAGCAATTCTTCGTGCACTATTAACTGCTAAGATCTAGTCACAAAACGTTATTCTGAGGAGAAAAGGTTTAGTGAACCCTAGAAATTGGATTTGATTTATGCCAGAAAATCTGCCTTTTCACTACTTGAGATTTCTATGGAAGGAAGCCACAGCCTTTTACAAATGGTTTCTAAGGTTACATATTATAGCAGAGCATCTGAAACCAATTTGGTTGTTAATGAGAAATAGTTCTCACGGCGGTGGGAAAGTGTGGAGTGAAAGAAAAGGCTTCAAGATTTGGCAGACTGTCTGTAAAGGCATTTAAATACATGTGTGCTGCTGCTGCTCTGCTTATGAAATTTCTATGTGCATTACATTTTCATAATTGCCTTTCAAATGTATAGGTCGTTTTCCAGAATTGTCCTTCCCTGTAAATTTAATTAAGAAGTACTTCATGATTAAAAGATTTGTATACAACAGCTGAATAATTTAACTAGCTGGCACTTTCCAGTGGAAGGCTCTTTACTCCCACAGAAAAAATATTTGCATTTTTTGGTTGATAGTGTATTTTTGCTGCCAGAAATACATTAGTGAGTTGGTGCCATATCAGAGCCGTAGCATCCCACAGGTGATAGATGTCCTTTCTGAGCTTGTTATAAGACGCATTCTGAGAAGTTGCTTTTATACCTACTTTTCTAAAGTTCTGACTGTAAACTATAGGTCGGTGATCAGAGATGTACCATCATTTCACAGTAGTTTATCTGAATATCTTTTATATGCAGACCCTTTTTGGGATGGAGGGAACAGAGTGTTTCTGTCAGCAATGGCTCATTAACATTTCTTCCTTCCTTTCTGGAAGACCAAAACTGGCATTTCACTTCTCTTTCCCAGGATACATAATAAACATGTAATGGCTCTCCTACTCTTTTGCCTTGCAGCAAGGCTGTATTCCTCCATTCTGTTCCTTGGTGCCTGTGTAGAGGTGTCCCAGTAGAGTTTCAGACTTTAAAATTATGCTTGCCTACTTTTTACTTTGTGTTATTGATTCTATGACCTTTTTCTAACAGTCACACAGGAGAAAAACAGTCCCAGAGTGTGACCCCTTTGCACTAAGCAATTGATCATACTTAGCAAAAAGAAAGAGAGAAGTGTCACCAAAATAAAACAAATCTATACAAAAAGCGTAATATACAAAAAAAGAAAATTTACAGGGGCGGGAGGAACTTAATGATATAATCTTTAGACCTTAGCTACGCTAGTTCTGTTAACAATATTTCATTAGAATAGTAGTGTTATTATCAACATTAAAATTCCACATCTATACAATACAGCTGTAATGCCATTAAATGCATGTAAATGCAACAAAGACCTCTGTTAGGAACTCTCTGATGAATCTTCTTCCACTGGTATGTTGTTACTGTATGGAAGTACCTGTCTTACTGCAGCATTGGCAGGATTACCCTCACTGTCCTTTGAGGTTTGCAGAAGTAAATTAGTGCCCACGCTTCAACTACTGTAGCTCATGTCACACCATGTTTGAACACAACAACCTCTATGGGCGTCTGTTCTTTGGAACTACGGCCCTGCACTGGCAATTTTGTGATGTAGCTTCACAAAATGCAATTGTTCCTGCAACTTTAATACAGATTTGGTGGCCATAGGTGACTGAATTTTACATAAACCTGGGTGCTGCTTTTGTTCTAACCAAAGCATTGGTTATAGAATACAAATCTGCTCAGTGCCTTTCAGCTAGTGTTGACATTGTCCTGCCAGTTCTTCTAGAAGCTTAAAATCTCTATAGGTTCCATTCCTGCAAGGGCAGCTGCTCCATTGTAAATATGCTAGATGCCACTCTTAGACTCCAAGTAAAATGTGCAAGTTATTTTGTGAAAGTGATTGTGACTGAATTTAGATCCTGTAACTGAAAATACCACGTACTCACCTTATGAAATTGTAGCCTATAATAGCTTCATAACAAACTTGACTTTGATTTCACCTGCTGCAGAGAACCCTCCACTCTACAAAAGAAAAGAGGATGTTACAGATACTTTGTCATGTGATACTAAATAGGTTTTTCAGAGTAACTGAACCTGCCAAGGTGAAAATGGTGCCAAAATACACAATAAATAACACTTGTGTTCTGAAGCTGTGGTTATAGAAAGTTAGTGTGACGTTATCTGGCAGTCTGAGAGCAGCTACAGGGATGGTGTTGGGGGACATAATGAAAAGAAAGGCTCCAGGCGACAAGTTCATGGAGAAGATCTTCAGATCTTTTGGTGCCTGGCTTGAACACAGCTGTGATTTTTAAATTTTATTTATTTTTTAATAAAAACACTGAATATATATCAAATTATTCAACTGTTGCTGCCAGAAGGGGAACTTTTCTTGCCTCATCCCTTGCTTTGAAATTTAGTGATTTTTTTCCCCTCTGGGAAGTTATTGAAGCTCATGAATATTTCTAAAACTATACACTTTTTTTTTTTTCCATTTAACACTTTGAATCAGTTTGTCAGAGGCTTGTATGGCTGGTGGTGGAGGAGGAGAGATGGTAATCCAGGACAGTGAATAAAGATTGCCTGTCTTTGAACCATTCAATAGAAGAAGCATGCGGTTTTGTGAACAGATTAACAGTAAACCTTGAAACGTATTATATGTTTACTTGCTGGTTGTATTTTATATGATCAAATTTCCTCATGAGGTAATTAGTGAAATCAAGCTGTATTGACACCAAAACCTTTAATGTGTCTTTTGGATGCATTATGTGTCCATAATGTTGAAATAATAGAAATAAAACTAATAGAATAAGATATTTCAAGCCTACTGTGGTGTACAATACCGTATGTACATGAGTTTGTAAACTTTAATAAGAGGTTCTGCTTTTGAGTGTTCTTTTCTCAAGTAATTACTTGGAGATGAAAAAATCCGCAAAGGAATGGGTATTTTTGTAGGTGTTTTGTTTCTCAACTGTTTTAATTTGGTACGGAGTACTGATGTTAGAAGATAATTAATCTGTGATGTGATCTCTAAGTATCCTGGCTGCCGTTTCACTAACAGGGACTCCAACAATGTGATTCTATTGATTTCAAGTATCCAAAGTTGTACATATTGCAGAAGATTTTTATATATTCAGATAAATAATTTCATATTTCACAAAGAACTTGAAGGCACACTCCTCCACAAAGGACCAGAGAAAGCAGGGAGAGAAAGTAGGTCCTGATTCTTGTTTGAAAAGCTGTTGGTGCTTTGGATCTCTCTCTGTAGTTCTACAGCTTCCGCAAAGGAGAACAGAAAGTTTAATGAGGCTGAGAGTCAGCTGAGATGGTGCATAAAGTTGGGAGAAGGGAGGGCAGCACTTCAGTTTCTTAGTTGTTTTACATTTTGGTGTTGGGGGAGGGGGAGAAGTACATTGTTGATTTTGTCTTTTACAGGGCTGGGGGAAGGGTGCTCTTGTTTTGTGATGTGGTTTCTTTCTTTTTCCCCCGTAGCAACTGCTTTGTGAACAGGATTCTGCCTTCCTAATGATCTTTGGAACTTGTTAGGGATTGCCAGAACATGTTTCTCATCTCAGTTTTGATAGCAGTGCTCTTCAGGATATCAGAAAGTGATGAGTAATCATGACAAAAAGAACAACACAACTAATTAAGCCTAGTTTTAAATGTTTGGGTTTGTTTTTTTTTATTCTTTGACCTATCTATGTTTCCACTGCAGTGTCCTTGTGCCTCCCAACCACCAGTTTTCACAAAATCTATAGGAATGTAATTATCTCTGGCATCTTCAGACCTGTCAAAATTGCAATAGTTCAGTCAGTGCTTTCCCCTTAGAAAAACAAGTTAAAATACCAGCTAAAATAAGGAGCTTTCCCAGACTATATTTTTCTTTATCTATTATACGGAATTCCTATTTTTTATCAGAGAATTTTAGAATAAAAATATAGCAATTATTTTTATAAATAATAAGGGGAGAAATGGGTACTAGTTTGTAGTAGTTTTAAATGCAAGATTGGATTTTTCTTTAAATATACATGAATAGTGCAAACTACATCTCTGCGATGAAAGAGTGATCCCAAATGTTTAAGAATATTAATGTGTTCAGGTGATGTTATATCTGGATTTAAAATGTAAAAAATCCAGAAATTTAAGTCATTCCACCTTCTTTTGTCCCCTTCTGTGGCTATGAGTCGTGACATATTTAACCACACGAGTAAATCCAAGAAAACTGTAATTTCCAAAGTCTAGAACCTGTTATGTTAGTAACATAATTAACTTAGAAACCTGTGGTTCATTATTAATTTGGCTTGCAAAGTGGTAATATTAGGTAATTGTTAAGCTTTCTTTTTAATTATTATGTAGTGCATCAGGGCCGTTGTAGTTCATTTTTAGGCACAGAAATTGAGATAATTACCTCCAGACTGATCTTGATCTCTTTATTTTCTGTGGAACAAAATGTGTGCGCCATCACTGAATGGGGACCAATAACGAAATTGTTCTGAATTTTCCTTCTTTCCCACTCTCCCTCTAACTGAAAAGGGTTAAATTAAAAAAAAAAAAGTTGTTTGTCCTAAGTGTTCCTCCTGGAATCCATTATGCATGAAAAGAGTCTGAGTCCATTTGCAAGACCTCTAAATGAACTTCATTCATTCTGTGCTTAGAAATGTCCATTCAGCCAGAAACAGACACAATAGTTACAACCTCATTTATTTGGCACCAGTACCAGGTTATTAAAAGTGAGAGATTGTTATGAAAAAACGTAGTAGTTTTTGTATGCTAGTTATATAATTTTTTTATAAAATTCCTCTAGGATCAATAATGTAATAATTGCATATATATTCTTTGCTATAGTTGCAATGTAGTAGCATTGCATTCACTTGAAATTCTTCAACATGCATGAAGATTTCAAAATAGCTATTTTTGAAATGTAAGTTCCAGGGACATCTGTTTTTGAATACTCGTAAATTAAGTCAGTTTTTAATCATCATTAGTGGCCATGGTGAAAAAAGTTTTAAACTTTTGTCTTTTAAAACAATGTGAGCTTTGTTTACATTTGGAAGATAAAATACTTACAATATGCATGTCAAAATTTTAGTATATAACATTATAATTTTGTCCCAGTGTGATCAGCAGGATGTCATGATCCTCAGGTGTTTGTGCATGATATCACACCACATGCTGTCATGTTTTAAATGACTTGAAGTGTTGAGCGAGATTACAGAGGTATCGTTGGCTTCCTTCTAAGTTCAGGAATGAACAAAAGTGATAAGCATTTAGGAGAACTTGGCTGCTCCTTGTTTCTATGTGCATTGTTAGGAAGGGCGTGAGAAAGTCGTGCAGACTCCCGCGGGCATTCTCTCTCTAGTTCAGGTGTGGGAGGTTCTAAGGATGAGTCTAAGGCAACTGTATGTGTTTTCACTTGTTTCCTTTTTCTGGCAGCCTGGGTGGCCATCTACACCTGTTAATTTCGTAACATGCTGATAGTGTTTGATGTAGACATAAATATTATCATTGGAGAGAAAGAGAAAGCTAACAGTAGATACAAAGTTCACTTTATTTTATTCTTCTTTGGCCTGGAGCCCCTTCTTTATTTAGATTCAGCAGCAGCTGAAGACCCCACTGCTGTCGCCTGTCAGGACTGCCCAGGGCCCCTCTACAATTAGTGACGTAGCCATTTGCATGCTGATTATTGTTTATAGCACTAAGGCCTTTAAGGACTAATTATCATCTTCAGAGGTGGCTTTAGTAACTGACTGGAACTGACTGAGCATTTCCTCCAACAAACTGTAGCAAATACTGTTTGGGGGAAGTATGCGAGTGATGGGGATGGGTGAGGGGCTTATGGCAGGAAAAACAACTAACAGGAAAGGGTAAGTAGAAACATCATCCTCTTTGCTCTCAACTGGTTCTTTATCTGACAGTCCTCCTGCTGGTTGCTTTTCCTGTGGAGTCTCCTCCTCCTTCCGCCCCCTTGACATGCAAAATACACATCCAGTGAATACCTACACAATAAGAGCTACAGTATTTAGTTACTGATACTGCCTGTATGCCCACTCTTGTGTAGGATTCCATTGTTTCAGCTACTGCTGAGCTTGACATTATGTGAACTGCACCTGCGGTAGATCATGGTCTGGGGTTGTGCAATGCAGTAATAACTTGAAGCTACCAGGAGTTCAACAGAGTAAAGGTTTCAGGATATGCTTTCTGTGAAGTAAAATGCTTTTCAAGTTATATTTTATTTCTTCTTGTTAATTTCATCTGTAAATGTCATGCTCCTATATGAAAATCAAGTGTGATATATTAATTTTGCGTTAAGTATGTGTTTTCTTTGTTATGGTCTTCAGCCTGACATCTGAGATCACTTCTGTACGATTATGCTGTTGGTATTTTAATTTCCGTGGAGTTATTTCTGATCAAGGTCAACATTCTAGCACTTTGAGTATTTCTGCAGCCTAGAGATCTGTCGGTTCTGATTTCTTTACTGTTAGGAAATGAAAATTGAATAAGAGGATTCTGTGACAATATACAAAAAAAGGAAAACAAAAATTGTGGAAAAAAATCATTACAAGTGTCCATCATAAGTCACTGCTGACAATTCACTGCTGATTTTGTTTATTTAGGCACTTCACATCAAGGTGGTTATTCTCATGACGCTGTGGTCTACGCACTACAAAAGTGTGGCATTCGTCATATTGACACCGCAAAAAGATACGGCTGTGAATCTCTTCTCCAAAAAGCCATCAAAGAGAGTGGTGTGAAGCGAGAGGACCTCTGGATAACTACCAAACTGTGGCATAGTGATTATGGCTATGAAAACACAAAGAAAGCCTGCTTGGAGTCTTGTGAAAGACTTGGTATTGAATATCTTGGTATGGATCTTTGCCTATAGCTCATTTATCATCTTTGCAAAGATGTATGAATTCCTGAAAAAAAGCCATGTAGTACAGTTAGATCACAGAAACCAAATTCTCCTTTATTTGCACATTTGTAGAACTCTTGCCCTGTTTCTTCCTTTGGAAGTTCACAGGCTTATAATTGAGATCAGAGACTTCTTGTTGCAAACGTCTGAAAGCAAATCAAGGTATGATTTCTAAAGGTATATTTCATTGTGAAATTGGTTTGAGGAACCACTACATGAATTTCATGTATTTTGCTAAAAACACCTGGAACCTATGGAAAAAGGATTCATGAACTTTGCAATAATTTATGGGTAATAGGGCAACAAAAGTAGCTAAATTCTTCTGTGATCTGTTAAATCACAAGGAATGTGAGTCCTGTCCACACCTAATTTTGCAGGTCTATTAACTTTTAAAAATTTTGGATAACTGCCTTTGGCTTGGTCTGTCTGATGCAATATACTTTGGGGAACATTAACAGTAGCTATGAGGCTTCAGAAGACAAAATCTTACTAGCACTAAATTAGACTTACACACATTTAAACTTGCCCTGATCATAAACTTCTTGTCGTCAAAGATGTGATATTGTTACTCCCTTGTTTGGCTGGAAAGCAGCTGCAATAATGATGCCAATTAATTCTGTGCAGCAGCTTATAGGAGAGGAGGTACCTGATAAAAATAGACATGATATTTCTTTAAAATGCTTTTGCTTCTTCTTCCCTAGCTGGAGGAAAGAAGAGTGGAGGCAGAGGAAGATGAATTTAAGTAATAATCTAAAATAATGACACTGGTGGAGATACTGTTCACAGTGATAATTGACCTAACCTTCCAGTGTGTCGACGTCCTGAAATCTCTCATTTTATTTCTTTTTCCTCATTCTGTTCCCCCTATTACTAGTAAATAAACTTTAATGACGAAGTGAACAATCTCTGTAAATTACAAATTTTGCAGAATTAAATGCATATAGTTATTGGCAGCTGTGTGCTGTACATATTGGCTTTTTTGCTTGGGTGCTTTGCAAAATGAAGAGAAAAACTTTGTCTGCTAAAACTGAGATATTTCTATGCACATATTTGGCTCCATTCTTTCTGGAAGTGTATCCCTTAACTTCTTGCACAGGCACGGAATAATGCAAAATGAATTGAAATCTCCTTTTGTCTGACCCATGCAAGTAAAGGTCACTGCAAGGAGACTTTCATAAACAACATTTCAAGTTCTGACTTTCTCCTCTAAATTAAGAAATAACACGTTTCCTCCTTTCTGCTTTATGCTTGTTATGTTTTGTGTTTGCTTTCTTTTTTTCTGCTTGCTGTGGCACTGGTGCTGAATGTCAACGAGAGGAAAACTTGACTCGTTTCCAGGAAATAATTTTCAGTGGTTCCTTTTAGTACTGTAATTTGCTTTTATTTTCTCAGATAGTAGACTGATTGAAGTAGGTGCCACACAAATACTCAGTTTACATGCTGCTGCTAAGCAGAGATATGTGAAAGAAGATAAAAAATATCTGAGAGCAAGAAATGCACAATTACTGTCACCATGTGAGTGAATCCTTGGACTGGCATAAATGGAACTTCAGCTTGTCAGATATGGTCAGCTCTGAGACTTCTTTTGCTCATGTCACTAAGACAAATTAGGTAGTATTTCAACTGCCTATGCAATTTCCCTCTATACCAGGACTTGCCTTACCTCCTTCCTCACCTTTCTTCCACTGATGTGGAAATGTCTGAAAAATTTATAAATCTCTTTCTGAACCACCACTTAATCTGACATAGTGACCTAAATCAATGCTGGTGTCAGCTTGCTTTAACTTGATCATTTTTATGGTTTAGGAAATCCATCACACGGAGGTCACTGATGTGTCAGTGGGGGATGGTGACCTCTGCAAGCAGGATGGGATGACAAGTGGAGTTGGTTTTGGCTGCTTGAGTTTAATCTCTGTTGGAACAACTCCACAGACAATTTTTTGTTAAACACAGTATATGTCCACTTGTATGTAAGAGATAAGGTTGAGTTCTATGTTTAGCATGAATTACGCTGGTGAAGTAGACCCTTACAGGAGGTATTGTACATGGTATGTTTCATGGGGTTAATAGAGAGCATCATGCTTTAGGGAGTTCTGTCTGAAAAGCATCTAGCTGGAAGGTGCTATTGGAAAAATTTTTAAGCAAAAAGTAATATATTGGAACATGAACTTTTCAAGTGTTTCAAGAATGCTTAAAGTATAATTTTTTTGTTGGAAATTTTAAAGGATTATCACAAACCTAACATGAATGCAGATGATTGGTTTGAACATAAGGTTGTGGAACTAAGCTTAGATATGCTACCTCTGTTTTTATTCATACCTGCATTTTGTCTTTTTTCTGCTGGCCAGTCAATACCATAGAGAGGTATAGACTATGACTAGAAAGGAGCTGATAATAACAGGGGAATCTGTATCCCAGCTTTTTTTTTTAAAGTAAATTCTTTAGTTACAAGCATGCATTAAAGCTGGCAGGTTTTCTTTGAAATGTGAAATAAAAGTACATGAAATGTGCCTAAATCAGAATTTACTGAATTTCACTATGATATTAAACAAATATGTGGTAGCTTGCAGAATTTCTGTGAAGATACATGGTTCATGTAGAAAACAGATGGATCCTAAGTAATCTTATCTAAGCATGTCCCGTTTCTGTGAAGTTAGACGTTTATGTTGAAGGCAATGTTAGTCTTTCAGAAAACTGCAAAAAGAAGCTGTAGGAGCCCTGACAGCTAAATGTGCAGCTAAGCTTTGTGCTTTAAGGAGAGTCGTGTTCATTTCCTTGAGGGTCTTTATGGGCTACACAGTCCATCCATGCAGACTGAATTGGAGATTTGGGAGATAATCTGATGGGAATGGACAGATCCGTGCATTAGAGGTATATAGAATGTCAGCTATTGAAACAGATGAACTGCTGAAAGCAGATGCAGCTTTTTAAGAGAAAAAAGTGTTCCATGTAAAATACTGTTTTGAAACATTTTCTATAAACACTTTTTGGGCAAATGATTTTAGATGAGCAGCGTTCCAGGATTTTTGGTTGAATCTGTGTATTATATATCCATGAGAAGCTGGAAATTAGTATTATTTGTGGGCAGTGGTTGTAACAGATATCCCACTCCTTGCATTTTCTAAATGTGGTCCTCAACTAGCAGTTACAGGAAACCAGTATGAAATGGCAGTAAATCTTACAGGTTTGGCAGTAGCAGAATACATTCCTTGGGATTTGGATCAAACCTTCGAAGTAACTTCTTGAATGTGATTTGTGGGTTACCGAATTCATAAACAATTTTATTTTCCTTTTGCCTGTTCTGGAGTGTCCCACTTGGGCAAATTTAACCTATCACGAATCCCCAGCTGGAGCTGGACAGATGTTCTGTCAGCTCACTGAGTGTAATAGATTAATCACATGAACAATGATAATATACCCAGTTCAGATTATATATGAATTCAGAATACTTCGGAATGCTTCAGTAGAATAAAAAACAACAACAAAAAAGGCTGGACAGCTGAGAAAAATACATCATTTATGCACTAAGTGCAGTGACAATTGAGAAAAGTGGGCAAAATACAATCATTGCTTTAAGATAACTGTGCCAAATTTTGAAAAAAGTATACTTTTGCTTTTAGGTGTGATATGGGCCAGGGCTTGTTCTTCAAAACAAGGTTCGTTATAGTGAGTATTGACTTATTTTTAATATAGTATTAGGAATTGGAATAGACTTGCAAACTTTTATTTCCATGACAGCATGCTGTTTGCTTTTAAATGTGTAAGGTCTCCCTGTACTTTTGACTTAGGAGGAGCTGTGTTGGTTGTAGGTGCTGCAACCACTAAGAAGTAATCATAGAATCATAGAATCACCAGATTGGAAGAGACCCATCAGATCATCAAGTCCAAACATTCCTATCAAACACTAAACCATGTCCCTCAAGACCTCGTCTACCCGTGCCTTAAACACCTCCAGGGAAGGCGAATCAACCACCTCCCTGGGCAGCCTATTCCAATGCCTAATGACCCTTTCCGTAAAAAACTTCCTCCTAATGTCTAGCCTAAATCTCCCCTGGCAGAGCTTGAGGCCATTCCCTCCTGTCCTGTCCCCTGTCACTTGGGAGAAGAGGCCAGCACCCTCTTCT
>WAAB01003388.1:147923-172725 GCA_013389865.1 Piaya cayana | reverse complement strand
AAAGGGACTGTATGGTCTCCCTAGTTCTCATTTTATTATTTATATATTTATAGAAAGATTTTTTATTATCCTTCACGGAACTTGCCAACCTGATTTCTAGTTCAGCCTTAGCCCCTCTTATTTTTTCCCTACACAACCTCACTTCCCTCCTGTAGTCCACCCAAGAGTCCTGCCCCCTCTTCCAGAGACCATAAACATTTCTCTTCTTCCTAATGTCAGTTGAGATCTCTCTGTTCAACCAAACTGTTTTTTTTCCCCTGCCGGCTTTTAATAAACCACTCTGTTTTAAATGTCTGTGTGAAAGTAGTTCACGTGTTAATTTCCCTGCAGCTCTGCGTTTTGACATGTGAATGAACTTCAGGCCCTCACTTACCACTGCACTGCTTCAGCTTGGTTGCCTGTAAAGGATGCTGTAAAACACTAGTAAATACAGAATTTGATAATGAATGTTTGAGGTTCTTTTTTCTTCTTTCTCAAGTGCATCTTGATAGTTTTTTATTTTGAGTTAAGATTATTTAAAAAAATATATAATTGTAAGACATCTCAAAGTGTTGAGTACTCTGTCCCACTCTACCAGGAACAACCACATCGTTCTAAGCAGATAAAAATGTAGCCTGTTGTTGAAGACCTCCAGTGATTAACTTAACATATTTCTTGATTAATGGAACCTTAAGCTATTGTGATAAATAATCTGAAACTAATTTCTTACCTCTTAAATGAAAATAAGAGTGTTTGTGCTCATGTGATCCCCCAGGAGAAGTAATATTTTAAGCAAAAGAACTTGTGTGGGTGTAGGTGTGAATGTGCATTCAGCTGAAGATTTAATCTCAGACTTGGTTTGTGAGGTGCTTACTGTTCTTACTGGCCTACAGGTATTATGGAAAGTTTTCGAACAGGTGCAGTAGAAGTAAGCAGATCCTGATTTAAAATTAAGTATGCTTAGTTTGTTTAAACAGAGTGGCAGCTCCATTGCTCGTTGCAAGGTATATTCTATTCCTTCTGCTTCTGGCTCTGCTGAGGCAGTTTGTGTGTGGCTGCAGAAGGACAATTCTCCTCTTTATCTTGGAGATAAGGTACCCTTGTCTTTCGCAAACACTTCTTGCCATTTGGAGGACAGCGCTTTGTGATCCAGTAGATGCTTTCTGGCCCTAAATATGTACATTTATAACTGTGAAGTAATTTTTATTTCAACAAAAAACCCTAAACCTAGACATAATAGGATGATATGGACCTCGCATACCTGATAACACCACCTTTCTGAAACACAAGGAGGAATAGCTAATCCTGATTGCATTGAAAAAATTTCAGACACTAATACAGGGAAGGGTTATGTACTGCATTTTTCAGTTATCCAAGGCAAGAGATCTTTCAGTTATCAAATCTGTTCCAAGTCATTCTTCTGAGAGTGTTTCAATTTCTTGGGCTGAGTACAAAGCACTTTTTGTATATGGAAATTCATGCTGTATCTATTTCTGTGAACATTTATGAATTGTAGAGTCTAACTAAATAGTCAGGCTTTTGGAAGAATGGCTTTTGGTGAAATTCTGCTTAAGTTCATGTTGTTTTATTTTTTATTAGTGCTATATGACATACCTCTGCAAAGTTAAGCAGTTCTTATTAGTCTTAATTAGAGAATGTAGCAAGCAGCAATTAAAGATATGTAATTCTTCCATTATTACTTGAGGTAAACTTACACCTGCTGATATATGACATATGCTTTATCCAAGCAAAACAGTTTAAATTAAAACATGGCAGTCTTTATGCAGTAAGTGCTCCTGATGGCATATATAATTTTCAATCAAAATGAACACTTGATATTAGCAACTTTTCATACCAACCCTTGGGACTGCATCTAATATATGCTGGTGGGCATTATATGAGACTTAATTGGTAACAGAATTTGAGTAGTCCTGATTTTTGAACATAACCTCACCAAATGCTTTAATCATTATCTCAATATTAAAAATTGGTATTTATTCCAGTACCATATATTAATGTTTGTTCTTAATGAGTACAACTTCTTTCTTTAGAGCAGTTAAAGAAGTAATTATTTGCAGATCAGTGACAAGCAAGACTGCCTGTGGTTTTTAGATTCTTTTTTTCTAATTTGGGAGTGGATTTATTGTATATAAGAGCAAAGAATGAGCAACTTTTTCTTTAAATGTGACAGAAATCCAAATGCTGCAAATAATTTTGTGATAATAGTGATATTTGTGTATGATGCGATGGGTAATATTTGTTTGTCTGAAAGACTAATGTGTATATCAGAATGTGCAAATTTAGTTCATGATTTTTGTGATATGCTCAAAATAACTTTTTCCTCAATACATCCATAATGTACGAGATTCTGTACTGTTTTAATTAGATTCTTAGTGTAAACAAAATACTCAACAGTGTGGAGTACCCAGAATAATAATGTACCCAAATGGGAACTGGTGTATTATAGTGAATTTCGTGTTACCTTTTCCTCTTAAATTGAGGTTGAATTTGTATTTATAGAGGTGGAAAGCTAATATATGGGCCCAGTGGTAGAGTAATCATTAATACAGTCCTTAAATGTGAATAGAAAAAGTTATGGCAGAGGATCTATGTTTTCAGAAAGATGTGCTGTAAATGAATGATGTGATACATTCAAAGAAAAAACCTCTGGTCATTGCAAACAAAATATTTTTTAATTCTTAACTCTATATTTCAACTGTGAAAGAAATAATATTATAAAGCACTAAGACAATAGTGCACATCTCAGTCATGCATTTATTTCCTTTTCCTGTTTTTTGGTAGACTAATGTGTACGGCAAAGATCAGCACCTCTTTGACAGGGATGTGTGCAGTTGCCTATTTATTCTGCAGTTAGAAATGTAATTTTATTCACACTGTCTCCTAAGTTTCTTCTTCAAAATGTGTAGCACTATCTACGAGCTTACAAAAGAGTTGTAGATCCTGTCATCTTTGAAATTTGGGCAATCTGATTTGGAAATTGGAGTCCAATACATGTAAACTTCTCATTTTTAATTTATGTTGGAAATGCTTCTTTTCTTCAGTAGAATGATAGACTTTTTCTTGCAGAAAAAAAATTGCTTTCCTGAGACAGCCAGTTTCAGTAGCTACTTGAATCGTTTCATCAGCAATAAATTTTAATTGTTAGGAATTGTGCTAACATTTCATAAAGTGTAATAAAGCATAGTTTTGTTCCCTTAAAATGCTTTTAAAAAATGCTCAAAATAAAATCACAGATGCTTCCACAAAATTATAGCAAAAAAACTGCATGGAAGAACGTGCTATAATTTTGAACAGAAATGCATAAATGGAAGCATTCCTTAGAAAGGGAAAAAAATAGACTTGCTGCTGGATATGTATAAAATATGTAAACACTTTTATCTTCCATAAACTTGAAGACTTGTAGCATTTCAGCAGCAATTTCAGTGACCAAAATACCTTTGATTTAAATGGGGGTTGTTATGTATTGAAAGTTAAAGTGTGTATGTGACCATGAAATTCTGATTACAGTGGCCTCCACCTGTGGTGCATGTGTGACTTCTGCTGCCTTTGGTTGTTAATGGAATGTTGTAGATTTTAGTTATTAAACTACTTAGATGTATGCAGTAATGATTATGGAGTTGTAATTGTAACTATTTTGATGATTTGTTAGGGGCCATTATGAAGGGAAAATGATGTTTCACGTTGTTTGACGTGTTTTGTTTTTTTTTTTCTTTTGGACACTTTACTGAGTAGTCTGTTTGTGTTTCTTGTTTAGATCTTTATTTAATACACTGGCCTGGTGCAAACGTTCCAGGTAAAAGCAGTCGAGAGGTCCGAGCTGAAACCTGGACAGCGATGGAGGAGCTCTATGAGAAAGGTGATACAATAATGAAAACCTGTCTTGGCAGAGGGAATTACAGTGCATTTTGGGGTTTAGGGACTTCTCAGTGAGAAGTATGAAAAAACTTAATTTGAACTACATGCTCATATTTCTGTGGGTTTTGAATGTGTGAGTAACGTGAATCTCTTGAAATTGCAGCATTAGCATTTTGGTGAATTAAATAAGAGAACGTTGTGTTGCTTGTAAATAAAACATTGCCAGATTCTGCCTGTGAGATTAATGATGGCGTGCACACTTTCTTGAAGAAATCTACCGATGACATTGAAGTGTATATGCCACTATAGAGCATCTTTGTAGTAACTTCCTCTGTTTTAGAACTAACTTTTGAAAAAAATATCAAAGGAGGGAGCTATTGTCTTAAATCCTGATTACTGTCAGTGTTTGATTTTTGATGCACTGCAAACTTCAGTTTATGTTCATAGCAACAGGAAGAGTAGACTGCCCCAATCACAGAATCACAGAATCACCGGGTTGGAAGAGACCCACTGGATCATCGAGTCCAACCACTCCCACAAAACACTAAACCATGTCCCTCAGGACCCCGTCCACCCGTAACTTAAACACCTCCAGGGAAGGCGAATCAACCACCTCCCTGGGCAGCATATTCCAGTGCCTAATCAAAAATTATCATGTAGATTCAAGAGGAGGGTTTTGCTCCTGTCGTGCAGTTCTGGGGCAATGTGGACCACTGCATTTACAGCTTCAGAGAAGTTCCACAGACAGGGAGAAGACTTCTTGGATTATGTAGTCTATCTGCTAACTCAGAGTTACTGAAATACTGATTGTAGCAGGAGAGTCATATAAAGGCAACTATAGGTTGTATGCTACTACCAGTTTTATCAGAGCAATAAACAAACCTGTTTTCTTCCACTTCAACCCTTCAGTTACTTTTGGTCTGTGTCTAGAAACACAAAAGTACATTATCTTTGATACATCTTTTGTTCTTGCTTTTTATGTTAAATATAAGGGAAGTTGCAACAAGTGTTTTCTGCCATGCAAGAGATTACAATGTTCAGTTTTTAAAGAAACACTACAGCGACCTAGTATTTCAAAGCATAAATGGCTTTTAAGTCCAAAGGTGGATTGTTCAACAAGGTATTTCATCTTTCCATTGAGAAGTTTTTTTCTGATGGGTGTTGTTGTTTGAGTTTAATTAGAGTCAGTTTTGTGACTCTAACTCAGTCTTGCCTAAGTAACTTCATTTTCTGAAAGCTAACTGCATGTTTTTCAGACAGTTTCTCTCTAGAAGTGATGACATTGGTGTGCAGTAAGGCCAATGCTTTTATTTATTACTACAGTCGTCAAGACCATCCTTGAGCTGTGAAAAAAGGCCACACCTGCAGGGAGGGGCAGACAGGTGACCCTAAACTGACCACGGAGTATTCCATCTCATATACACCATACTTGATATTAAACTGAGAGATCACAAGGTNTTCAGTTTTTAAAGAAACACTACAGCGACCTAGTATTTCAAAGCATAAATGGCTTTTAAGTCCAAAGGTGGATTGTTCAACAAGGTATTTCATCTTTCCATTGAGAAGTTTTTTTCTGATGGGTGTTGTTGTTTGAGTTTAATTAGAGTCAGTTTTGTGACTCTAACTCAGTCTTGCCTAAGTAACTTCATTTTCTGAAAGCTAACTGCATGTTTTTCAGACAGTTTCTCTCTAGAAGTGATGACATTGGTGTGCAGTAAGGCCAGTGCTTTTATTTATTACTACAGTTGTCAAGACCATCCTCGAGCTGTGAAAAAAGGCCACACCTGCAGGGAGGGGCAGACAGGTGACCCTAAACTGACCACGGAGTATTCCATCTCATATACACCATACTTGATATTAAACTGAGAGATCACAAGGTTCTCTCTCTCTTCTGTGATGGCTGACCTGCAGTGAGGACCTCGTCTATCTGTTTGCTCCTAATCCTGGATCTGTGCATTCCTGAATCGAGTACCTGCGTAAGCTCTCTCATAGCCGCAGACCCAATCCCTTGTGTGTGCTCTGCAGTATTTGTGGTGACTTATAGTCATCAAGTGTGGAGTTTTCCATCTTTTTCCTCTCATTTTCCTTTCCTCAAGGGTGGGGGAGGGAATCCAACTGCACAGTTTTAGCTGCTGAAATTAGCCGGGTTGGGGCTAAACTGTGACAATGGATTACTAAATTAAATAAGTTAGTGCCTGTCATTTGTGCCCAGATATGCCATCCTAATTTGCTGCAAACAGGTTGTATTTGTCCTTTCCGTTATCATCATCCCTATTCTATTAGCTTTATTCTACTTTTGCATGTGTTTTTGTGATTCTTCTTGTCTTACACAACTTTTTCTCTATATATCTTTCTAATTGGAAAGACTGAGCTATTCATCCATCTTCCAGTAAGACACTGGAAATATAATTGGTGGCCTCAAAGGCAGTGGAAAAATTACTTTATTTTTTGTTCCTATACTTGATATCTTTTTACAGACATCTCATGATATATTTATTTCTCTGGCAATTGCATTTCTTGAACTGTTTTGTCAGTTTGTATATTGCTACCCTCAGTCTTTTTCTGAACTTTTAAGCACTCTGTAGACTCATGACTCATTTAGCTGAGCATAAGTTTTCCAGCTCTGATTGTCTCAATTATCTGAATTTCAGTTAAATCATCTACAGGCGAAAGAAAACTAGTCTGGTTGAATAAAATACCTTGGAACATTAACCTCTACATTTTTGCTTTAAGGAATACAGACTCTAAATGTCCTGACCATAACCATGTGTTACTGAAAAGATACACAAATGTTAACCACTCTGGAGATGGAAATGCAATGATTCCCAAGGAAAATGTTAAATAATTTGTTTGCCTGGTTAGCCACTAGGCTTTCCACTGAAAATTAAACACTTGCTGCATATCTTTATATGACTTGTTAGGTGTTATGTGAGCAGCATGTTAGCCATGGTATAAATGGAATGTAAGATTTGGTAAAAAACCTTACTTGAGGAAAAAATTATCTTCATTTATTGAGGGAAAAATACTAAGTTTTATACTAAACAAGTGAATTCTTTGTCTTCTCTGAACTTGACATTGGTTCAGATAGACATTCGACCCTCTTCTTTTCCTTTTCTTTTTAGGAAATGTTTATTCTGGGGAAAATAAATAGTAGAACCCAAAAGCTTTACGTTTAAGGGTCAGCCATTTAAACAAATAATTCTGCAGTCAATTTGTGAAAGAAGTATTGAAATTATTTAACTTGCTAGTGGGTTCAGCAGCTAGCTGTGTCCACACTGAAGACTTTTTGAAAATGCAAACATTGTTTTCTGTGTAAAAAAATTGGTTTCTGTTACGGGACTGACACTGTATATTTATCTGCGAGAGATGTATGAGGTGATTAAAAGGTCTCAGTATTGACCTAAGTCTTTAGTCTGGCTGAAGTTAATAAGATTTTCTTTAATCACTTCTCTGTATTCACAGCTTGTTTTAATGCAGATAATTGAAAATTCAATTTAAGTCCAGGTTAATATTTATTCTGCAAAATTCCACTTGTGTGGGGCAAGCAACATTTAAAATAATGTAAATTTTTAATAGTCTTTAAAAATTATTATTATTGATTGCCCTAGGAGGAGAGTAAATAAACTGTTAGCACTCAAGACTGTGAAAGTCTTTAATGCAGATTTTTAAGATTGTGCTAAGTTTCAGATTGGTCACAATGGTCACAAGTTGACACAAGGATAATGACATAATAATCTTAAGGAAGGTTTGGAGTAAGCTGTGACATCAGAATAGTCTCATAAACAGAAAGTTATAGATTCAGGTGACAAGAGACATGATTTGCTGTCACTGAAAAAAACCCACTGTGTCTTTCCATTGTTCTGGTTTTGTACCAGTACTCAGAAGTAATCTGAGGTTAACATTTTTCAGTAGAATCTCTTGCCCTGATACAATTTGAACTGGAAACACAAACAATTTAAGATGAGAACCTGATCGTCATCTGTTAGAGCTCTGGGTACACTTGCTAGCTGATTACTTACCATATGGAAGTTTTGGGCTGCAACCCTTGGATCCAGTGGGGTTTACATCTTTGGAAACTAAACAGAATCCAGTTACTGCTGCAAGGCCGGGGTCTCAGGAAATATAAAAAACCTTGAAAACCTTGATAGTAGTCTTTGTATTTTAGCACTTGCCTGTGTGCCTGAATCTACTATTCAACTGCTTAATGCAACTAAGCAGATATCTCAAGATGTCACTTCATGTTAAAAACAATTTCCCAGAATCCTGGGATGTTTTCTTGATTTTTTTTTTGGTGAAGGATACTGTGGCAGACATAACAGCATGCACAAAACCGCTCATAGGGATCCTGAAGCCACTGTTGTCTTTTACTGGAACAGTATGACATAATACATTAACTACCTATGTAATCCTGAAAAACTTACCCACTTTAAGTGTTTTGATCCCTCTGGGTTGTGTCTGGAATGTTGTCTTGTGTCTTCCAGGTTCACCCTTGAGCTACAGAGTCTTCAGCTAAACATGCTTATATTTTATTTTCTCCTGCCTAAATCCTTTAGTATGTTTCTTAGGTACATTAATAGTCCTATCATCATCTTTCCCTCTTTAACCTAAAATTCACGTATTTTTACTGTTTATCCTTTCTTCCCTACAAACAAGACAAGGTTATACCTTGAGTTTACTTCTTTTAGTATTCTTTTCATATAGCCAGAGCCCACTCCTATTTGCTAGTTTCCCTTAACATCTTTCCAAGGAAAAATGTCATATGGTCTCGGTTATCAAATATAGATATATATTTGCAGTAGCATACAAATCTATAGCAATTGTATCATTCCATAACATGAACTTATAAATTGTATGTACATTTCCTCAGATCACACAGGATGTTTAATCCTCATATTACTGAATTCTAGCACTGCTTTATTCATGAGGCATTCGCATGCTGGTTAAGAAAGGATGCAGTGCAGAGATTTCTATTTTGTCTTAGAGTCTTATGTCTTCTGTAAGTCTTTAGACTCTGGGGTTTGCATTCATTTAGGCCCTCCCTTGATTCCAGAGGGAATTGTGCCATCTCTTATGGTAGCTCAGGGATCAGAATTCTTCACCTGATCTTGATAGTCAGCCCAAGTGATCAGAAGGTTTACTAACAGAAAAACTCCTGAAGACCTGAAGCAATTTCCACTGATCAGTCCTTGCAGCTTCTTTATGTTGAGAACAAATGAATGGGGGAGAAAATTATTATTTTCTTCACTGTCGTAAGTATTCTATTGTGTACTTGGCAATGTAGGATAAAGGCACTACATGAACTAAAAACTCCCATTTAAAAGTGCTGGGTGACTTCTGATAGGCCAAGCTGACAGCTCTTTATTCAAAGCAGGAAAGGTCCTATTTTTAAACTGATTTCTACTAGCTGCGGACACATTGTTACAGTTTCAAGAACTAGATTTTTTAATTAAATGCTCTGGAATGCAGTATTTAGTTGGGTTTTTTTTTGTTTGTTTGGTTTTTGTTGTCTTCTAGGACTTGTCAATCTCCAGTTTGACTGGATGACTCTATTGCTTTATGTACATCTGTCTAAAGGTTGCTGTCAAAGTAAAAAAGTCTCTATCTGTACTTTAGTTCTGAAAGACAGAATTCTAAACATGTGTCTTTGTTCGACAGCCTGCATATGTATTTTCCTTTAAAGAGTTATGGGATAAACTTTTCCTAAGGGAAAAGGGAAAAAAAATTCTTAATGAGATGTTTGTGTGTAATAACTGGTTCTTTTTGTTGTAACAGCTGAAATCAACTAGGATTCTTGTAATATCAAGGCTATAGTTTGAATTTTTGTGGTCTCATACATTGTCATTTTGTGGAATGATCCTCTCCAATACCTCAGGACAGAGGCCAGACTACTTACAGAACTCATTCCAAGATACATACATTGAGTCAGATATTCCCTTGATAGCTGCAACGTTCTTGTATAGGCATTTGTCTGCTGGCAGATGAAAGCAATGTGGCAAGCTGCTTTGACATCATGAATAGTCATTATATGTGCTCACTGGTAATTGGTCTGTTCCTAGCAAAATGACCCTTTCCGTATGCAGTGTCTTTAATGACCTTGATTTTGGCATTGTGGCTACCCATCATCTCAGCGAGCCTTTCATACACGCATGCACATGATTACTTGTCCCTCCATCTGAAAATGCTGGGAAGAATGAGGGCCTTCAGCCAGCTTTTGCCTGAAGTTGGCAAGAGAAGTAATGTGGTGCTTGTTCTGGGTTCAGATCTCACTGAGACTCAGTGCCATTTTACTAAGAGTAATATTTTTACTTATCTTTTTATTGTAAGCAGTGCAGCTTATGCCTACATGAACTACTCATATTTGTGTCTGCAATTCCTTCATGTGTTAAGATATGATTTTGTTAAACACAGAGAAATGCTCTTCAAAATAAATACAATTATTAGAACCATAGATTCATTAAGGTTGGAAAAGACCTCTAAGACCACAGAGTCCAACTGTCAGTGCACCACCACCATGCCTACTAAACCACACCCCAAAGTGCCACATCTACACATTTCTTGAACACCTCCAGGGATGGTGACTACACCACTTCCCTGGGCAGCCTGTTCCAGCCTTCACCACTCTTTCAGTAAAGAAAGTTTTCCTAATATCCAATTTAACCTCCCATATTTATGAATAGCTTAGTTTAATAGTCTTCATGTATGATTTGAAGATAGTCCCATGAAGTAAAAGGAATTGTTTAGTCTGGTAATTGAAGCCATGTCACTATGTTCTTGCCAAAAAAAGTTATGTCTTGCCTAATTGAAAGTGAGAGAAGAAATCTAATCAACTTGTACAGTATTCTTGTCTTTTGCATCTTTCGACATAGACCAGTTCGATCATCATCTTTTCTTCCTCCATTTCCTATCAGTTCTTAAAAGTGTAATTGAGTGTTCAGTAAGCCAAATACAGTTTTTGTGTAGGTGGCATGAGTTTCTAGTACATCCTTTCCTAGATGACATATTCTGCCTTTATCCTACTAAATAATTACTTTAAATATATGCTTATATTGTCAAATCATGAACAGCTGGCAATTCAAACATTTGTGTTACAATTCCACAAAATGTTTGTCTTGAATTTTTTTGTTTGTAGAAGTAACCTGTGAATGTGTATGCTTAAGATGCACTAAAGATTTAATAAGTAAAAACAAGTAACTGATTTTCCACGCAGAGCGTCTTTTTTACATTGTCTATACTATTCCTTCTGTGCAGATGAACAGGTCTCCTCATGAAGAGGGCTTGTTGTTATCAGAAACACAGTTCAGAGAGGTGTTTTCATGGGTGGAAGGTGGTTGCAGTTGGTGAGGATGTTGGTTGCACCACACCCTGTTGATCAGATCAGATAGTGATTAAAGACGTATGCAAAATAAAAAAACCCGACTACACATATTTATGTTAAGAAGACTTCATAATGAGCAGTGTATTATTTAAGAATAAGGAATTGCCATAGGATAAGTCATTTTGATGCAGCTGTAAGACTGGGAACAACTCTAGACTTGCATAAATGTCTATCCTAATTTGATACATTTAGCCCTTTTTTGCTTCTTCCCCCCTCCCCCACCATTTTTTTTAACCTTTAAGGGCTTAATGGGTAATTCTAAGTGTAAAAATAAGCCCTCAGACTTCTTTGTTTCATGATTTATTGCAGTACATGGTTCATGCTTTTTCTGTTAGCAAGTTGGTTGGTTTTGCTAAAAATGTAGATAAATCTTTTTACTTACCTTACTTAAAGCAAAGCACACATTTTTGTGCCTCGAGGTCTCAATGTGAACACAAGAAATCTTGAGAAGGCAATGCTGAAATACATTTCAAAGGAAATTTCTTATCCGAAATAACACTCTGTCGCAACAATTAATGTACATGGTTTGTGAAAAAGGGCATAATTTGTCTGTTTTGCATATGTTGAATTTAAGCACTATATTCTCAGCAGTTGTAAAATCAGCATTGCTTCATTGTCAACAGTCAGGTTGCTGATACTCATACCAGTTCGGAATCGTCCCCTCTGATATGGCAGTCCAAAAAGTATCCCAGATAAAGAAACGGTGCCATCATCATTACGGGGTTATGGCATGGGGGACAAATTATTTAGAATCTCTGTAGTCTCCATAATAATTTTGAAGTGCTAGTTTTAAAGGTACCTATTCTACAAGCCTTTAAGCACTTAGGTGAGTTGCTGGTAGTTTTGATGACATTTTCACAACATAGCATGTGGTAGCAATATTGACTTAAGGTATCGTGGCAGGGATTCTGTACCATGTTGCTTTTGCAATTTTGATTGCCTAGTTCTTTGTGAGCAGCTGCAGAAAGGTCTATTAGATATAAAAATGTATTTTCAGCTATTTTTAAACCTGTGGGTTTTTTAGAGTATGATTCTACATGCTTAAAACTTAGTGTAAGAGAAAATCTGTTAGAGTACAAGGAAATTGATTCAGTTTTGAAAAAAAGCAAGCAGTCCTTTTGGTGGATTTTTTTTTTCATCTAATCTGGTTTGTAATGTGAACTCAAAAAAATATGTCAACATAACTAAGACAGTGTTATGTTGAAGTAGTGAGAATGAGCAGCCAAAATCAAAGAGGCAGAATACACTAAGCTCATATTGCTGTTTTATGCTGTTTAGTGGGCCATTTAACAGCTGTGTAAATTGAATGTTTATAATGAGTTCTCAGTTACAGAAGTTGACAATTTGACTTATACTCATGCCTCCTCTCCTATTGTCCTTGCACTTAATCATTCACAGGTGATCTGTAGCAGGAGCAATGATAATGGAATTGTAGCAGGAAAGTAATTTTAAAGCAGGTAAGCACTGTACTGTGGTAATAAATAGGATGAAAGGAAATCCTCTTAAATAGGATGAAAGAAAGCATGATTTTTAGTTTTCAGTTTTCCCAGTCTTCCATTGGGACACTTAGCATTTGGTGTCTATGTTTTTTAGGTTGTGAAATGAGAACGAGTGTTATTTCATAGATTTAGAACCTAATTCCTTATTGGTTCTAAGAGTCATTTGCTTTATCAAGGTTTTGGCATATAATCTGCATATGGGGCACACTCAGCCTACAGCTTTGATTTAGCAAGCTTTGCTAAAATCAAATCTCGTATGGTATCTATAAGTAATACCATTTACTCACAGAGAGGTTCTTAGCATGCCTATCAGAGCAAGTGTGGACCTTTCCAACCTGTGTAACCTCCTTGAATAAAGATACAGTTATTGCAGTTGACCTCTTGTGAAAAGTGGATCCATTTGTGTTTTTATTCTGTGGCCTGAATAGAAGATGTAACAGAATGGGCACTGTTCGCTGGACGTGGGAATTCTCCCTTGCTCTGACTCATGTAGAACAGCAGGGAGGGGGGAGGAAAATGGACTCCACAAACCCAGCATCCAGTTTTGTCATTTAAAAAACCTTTTTGATCTCAACTTTGTACATTTAATATTCCAGAGGGTGTGTAGAAGTTTGATAAAATTCCCTAGTAGTGCTGGAGAAAGATAAGGCTCACTATTGTACTAAACAGTGTTGTGGTGCCAAGACAGTATATTTATGCTTTTTTGTTGCAAGACTAAAAGTGCCCAACTAACTATGTAGAATTCAGTATTATACTAACAAAGAAAAAATACCCAATCCTCCTCTAGGTTGCCATAAAATACTTTAAGCTTAATATGCAACTACGTTGCCACCAGTCCACTGGCAGGGTGTGTTGCTTCACAGCATCTGGGAGTAATACAGTGTGGTGAAATTACTGATGTGGTGGAGGCCAAGATTATTCCTGTAGCATAGGAAAGATACTATTTTTTCCCCTGTTATAATCAACCATTACTTTGCCAATATATTTTCTAATGTGTCTTGCAGAGTTTCATGGTAGTTTTTCAAAGCTGGATGAAAAGTTCTGTTCCATCATTGTGGTCAATCAAGTTTTAGCATGAATAAAAGAAGCATCATTGCCAATTTTTCCTTCAAGCCCATGAAGTCAGAGTTGCGAGGAGAAGGACAAAGCCTCAATAAGCCTTGGGAGCTAATAGGGAATGGGAAATTCTTTGTTTATTGCACCTGGCAGTTTCTCAAAATCTGTTTCACAGGGACCAAACCACTTATTTCCTCAAGGAGATAATGAGGATACTTTCTCTTCTTGAGTCAGAAAGCTCTGTGACTCTGTAAATAAGGCTGTACAAATGTATTTTTTTTTTACATACCACAAATGCCACTTTCTAGAGGGATTGCAGCTAGCACATTGCAAACTTTTAACTTGGAAGACCTGAACTTCAGGATTAGTTAAACTGGTTAAGTTGGAAAAGGAGTATAGACTTTCAGGCCACCTGTTATCACAACAGCTAAGGCATGAATTCTGCCTGAATTGCCTGAAATTGGATTTTTAAGCATACTGAATAGGTATTAAGTTAAAGATAAATGCTTCCCGCCCCATCTTTTCTAGAGCATTCTGGTGTTTTTGAGACCTGTGGCACAAACTCTGGGGAACCTGCCTCTGTCACAGCCTTGTGAGAGAGGAAATAGAAGGAAATGTGCCACCCTTCCAGCTGTTTCAAGGCAATGAGTCAGGACCCTTTTACGCAAGTCTCTCCCTGTGTAATTTTTTTATTTCTACTGTTGATTTGATCATTTCACGTTTTTCATTTGATATGCATAGTCACAAGTGTTGGTTTGTCAGATAAGGCTGAGGAGCTAACCAGACCTTCATCTTCTTGCCCATCATGTTTTAATTCTCAATTCTTAGGAAATGATCCAGCAGATATAAATGTGAATGAAATAATTCTGTATCATCTCCAGCTTTAAGTCAGTCTTTCTCAGATCTGGACAATGCAGAACAACTGTGTTAATCTTCTATCAAATAGATGGAAACAGGGCTCTAGAACAGAATCCATTGTTGAAATTTAGGCATTCTGTGTTTCAGGAAATTCCAACGTTTTGAATTCATGTTTCCACCATGTATTGAAATAAGATTTTAGCACAGCCAGGCTGTGCAATTGTTTTCATATTGATTGTATTTATATTGTAATTTAATGCAAACGTCAAAACACACTAACTTTTATCTGTTAGCCTGTAACTAAAAACAAAGCAATGAAGTTGAAATGAAGGGTTCTAAATTTACCAAAAGTAAATATGTGGATTTAATGAAAATTAAATACTTTAATTATATTCCCTTAAAAAATAAAAGTGTTAAGAAAAAGCTGGTTTCATTAAAACATTGCAATTTAAAATATAATTTCTCTGTTGTCTGGGAAAATGTTTATTTTCTTGGCAATTTTGAATTTAGCTTTTTCTGTGGACATTGCTGTAATCACAGGAATGCCATTATATTGATTTTAGTAAGAGCAGCTTGGATGACTTTTAAGACAAAACACAACTGTCATGATTTTTTTTGTAGGGAAATCTAACAAAAGACTTCCCAGTGAATGCAGTGGGACTATGGAACAGACTTCAAAGTCTCCTATGAGCAGTATGATAGAAGCAAACATCTTAAAAGTATACTGTAGGGGAAAAAAGAAGGTCTCTGTGGAAATGGATAAGTTTAATAAGCCCTTTTATGTTTTACATATGTGATTGAGTTTTGTTTTATTTCAACCTGAAATAAAAAAGCTGTATTCTTCAAGGGCAGTAACAGCTTGTTTTTTGTAACTTGTTAGCTTTCAACAATAGATTATAATATTTTGGTTCACCATTGTGTTATAATTGCTGGTATTTTTCTGACTTCTTTGGCATAATGATTTATTAGTGTTGACACTCCAGGGTTGTTCGTCAATAGAAGTCAAAAGCTCAGGTTCTGTTCCTCCTGGCAGATTACATGCAAATTATGCAAATCACTGTAGTGCAGGTTATAACCTAATTATGTTATACATTTGGAACAATGATAATTTCTGTAGGGGAAAGCTGTCTAGCATTTTAGTTGCTAATGTATTTTTTCTCCTTTTTGTGTTGAATTGTCATGGTTTTAGCCTGGGCCTGGTTAAATTTTGGCAGCTAACCATGCAGTTGGGCTCCCAAATTCCTTCTCCCCCTCCTTCCCTTCCAGGGAAAGGGAAATTATTTCAGCTTTAATGGAATAATTATAATGATAGTGATGACGATGATAATAATTATAATGTCATAAAATATATACAAATATATGAGATCGTGCCCCCACCCCTTGATCACTACACGTCAGCACAAATACTGTAAAGCAAACATGAGGGAATGGGTCCATGGTTAGGAGGTAGCTGAGCTCAAGAATTGGATTCAGGAATACATGGACCAGGCACTAAGACCAATCAGACAGACAAGGTATTCACTGGACATTGTCCATCGGAGAAGAGAGTGAAACCCTTGTGATCTCTCAAGTTTGTACTGATTATTACATGGTTGGACTCAATGATCCAGTGCGTCTCTTCCAACCTGGTGATTCTGTGATTCTATGTATGGGGTGAAATACTCTGTTGGTGAGTTTAAGGTCACCTGCCTTATTCGCCCCTCCTCACAGATATGGCGCCCTTCTTCCAACTCGAAGGTGGCCTTGGTTAATATAAGCATTGGCTTTTTTGCACACCAATGCCCTGCAGTATGACTTTTGGAGAAGAACACCACCTTAATGTATGCAGTTAGCTTTCAGAGAATGAAGTAAGTTACAGCAGCTGAGTTAGTCACAAAACTGACTCTAATTTAGCTCAAACCACAACATGTATAAAAGAAATCACATTAAAAAGTGATAGTATGCGGGCAAGTTTTGCTGCTGTGCATCTTATCTGCTTCTGCTGCTAAAATATATGAATGCAACGTAGCAGTCACATCACTGCTTTTCTAATGCAAACCTGATTTTTTTTTCAGGGCTTTAACAATCTGTTTACCATAATTAGCAGTAAACTATAACTTCACATACAGAATTTCATAGAACACTAGAACAAAAAATTGTTTTGTCCAGGTAATCTAATATGCAAACTGAAGATACTTTGTAATCTAATAGCTTGTATATTCATATGGCAATTTATAGTCTACTTATGAGTTACATGTTTTATTTATTTAAAAAAAGAGTTTTAGAAATAACTGGTCAGTACATTTTTCTACAGCATTTTCATTTAGCTTTCACTTCAACTGAAATTCTTCTTTTTAATGTATTCACATCTCAGTAGCATTTTAAAGTGCTTTTTGTGTGTCTGTATTCCAGACTGGAATTAAGGCAGCTCCACATAGTTCTGTGCTGACCTCAAGATAGTGGCAATTCTGACTGTGGAATAAGGACAATTTCAGTCCAGAAATAACTCCTTTGACATCAAGTGGCTGAAATTGCCAATGACGTCTTTATTTCTGAAAAAATAACAGTATAACTTTTGGCTTAATTCCTTTATTTTTTGCTGTACATATTTGTATGCACGTGTATAGATAAGTACATGCATATACATTATATTGGACAGCACAAATACTCAATTAACAACAGTGACTAAACTTGTATGTTCACACTCCTTGAGACAGACTTTCCATCTGCATATATACAGATTGAAATACAGATCAAGTCAATCAAATTAGTGTAATTCATAGCCCATGGAATCTACAGCGTAAGGAGACCACTACTAGCCTGACCACAGTTAGTGTCCTTATTAACTGTGTTCAGCACAGAATAAGGACTGAACTATCAAAGATGAGTCAGGGTTGAGGGGTGGGGTCAGGCCAGTATTGGGAGCTGTTCCTTATCCTATCTGAGGTTGGAAGGAAGACATCTGATTTCAGGACTGTCAGTGTTTAATTTATACACATGCATGTGCACTTAAGGCTTATTTAAAAAAAACCCAAACAAACAACAACATATCGCATATGTGCAATTTAACTTTATTTGCACATAAACAGGAGAAAGGAAATCTACCTACATTTTTAAGCTTCTTGTTTCTCATTAGATACTACTCAATTGAATTTTTTATACTGAGTTTTATGTAACATCATGTGGTGATCTAATAGATATATAAGCAATGCTGCACAGTTCATTTGAGCTGTGTGTCCTTGTGTTGTATTGCTCACACCTTATTAGTCTTCTGCAAATGTTCCACTTTTCTTTAGCTTTGGCAAGCTGCTCAGAACACCATTTCCTTCTTTTCATTCTGGTGAAGTCCAATTGTTCTTTGCTTATACTACGTTAGCGTTTCCCAGAATTTAGCCTGGAGTTCTTATACACTGGGGAGTTTCCAGTGTGTTTAGATTATAAAATGATTTCCTAGTATGACTGTGATGGAACCGCACTTTCAGATAATACTGTCAAACTGGATTTCAGTGCTGTTTTTCTATGTTTCTTTGCAGTATTTTGCTATACAGAAATGATGTGTACAATCTTTGTCTGCTGAAATTTTTCAAGTCATCCTCCCAAATGGTTAGGATTGTCCCAAAATTTTTCTTGTTCTATTTCTCATTAGGTTTGTGTAGATCAATTGGTGTAAGCAACTTTCTTATCAGTCATCTTGAGCAACTAAAGGAAGACTGTGTGATTACTCCACACGTCAATCAGGTGAGTGGATAAATACATTTAAAGTATCTGGGTTTGAGTTTTTGCTTTGGGTTTGTTTGGAGTTTTTTTTGTTTTTGTTAATAATCACCTCTCCAACCCTGCATCTGAATGGCTACACCCAAACTAGCCTTAGTCATACAGTTTCTTCTCCACTTCTAGATACATATTGAATACCATCCAGGAAGATGATTTGAAGTGGGTAGGAAGAGTCTTTCCTTTTTTTCCCCCCAGTTTCTCACAGGCTACTTATTTATGTCTGGTTTTTAGGCACAAACAAATGGTCCATGTACCCATTTTTGATGCTAGAACAGTTGAGAAGTAGAATTCAAGGAGCATGAACATCTAGTGTACCCTAGAGTGAACAAGGTTTTGGAGACCCTGTGTTCAAATACTATATATAATTCCTCTAAGCAGCCCTGAAAGCCTCAGATGATTATACTCATATCCATGCAAATGTGCTGTTCTCCTTGCTCCCACCTCATTTCATATTTCAAGGTCACATAAAATTCAGTGAAATTCTCATATAGGAAGGTACAGCCTGAGCCCTGGAAAATATTTTTGCTGCCCTAAGCAGATGAATAGTGCCCACCCACATACCGGCAGCCTTCCTGAACCGTACAGCTATTCCCTTGTTGCAGTTTTCTGCCCACAGCTGTGCTGGAATCTCATGCTTCCATTCCTACCACCTCCTGCCAGTGAAAGTGTGCTTATGCTCAAAAAGGACCGGGAGCTGGAATGAATGAAGTGCAGGCACATGCTTTTCCCCATTGTACAGGTGGGGAGGATTTCTGGCAGCTCTTTGTGGTTTAATGTCATAAACAGCCACAAAAGGGTTGCTTGGAGCGTGCCTGTCAGAACCTAACATCTCTGACTTTTACTTTCCGCTAGACTAAAGGTTACTTTAGGACAAGTAAAATTAACATTAAAATAACCTAAACCCATATAAAATATTTACTATAAAATATTTAATTTCAGTTATTCAAAAGAAGCCATTGAATTATGTCTGAAGATGGGCAGGTGGATGACTGTTTAAGAATCAGTCAGTTTGCCAAGGTTCAATTGCGTCTCCTTTTCAGAAATATACATCTTCCAAATCTTACTGGAGTTTGGCCTAAGTCATTATGGTATATTAAGTGCCTTTCACTGTCTTACTAAATCACTGCAAGGAAAAAAAAAAGTAATCTTGGCTTAGTTTTGAATTTTCCTCTTGCCCCCAGTGTCAAAATGTTACCAGTCTTACTGTGTCAGTAGTGTTAATGGAGAAAGGTTCTTAATGCTGTTTGACAGAATCTCTCTATCTGCGGCTGAAAAAGAGGAGACAAAACATTGATATGGCAGTGATACTGGTGGAGGGTGCCTCTGCTGTATTCAGATAGTCATTTCTTTAAGGTGCTGTGCAGCATCATTCCCAGTTACAAACAAAAAAAAAAAAAGAAATATCCATGTCACTGCAAATGGCTCCACTTTGAACAGTTTTGTAATAGCCTCACCTGAACTGTTGTGCTAGAGATAAAATATTTTCTAGGCTTCTATTTCAGTTTTATAAGAGAAACAATTGTAAGGCTGTGCATTCCCATTGAGAAACTGTCTGAAAGCCAGATGCAGGGAGACATTTTCGGGTGAAAAGAACCCACAGCAGCGTGGAAGTAGTAAGACTTTTGTGTCTGGTGTGACTTCCTAGGTCTGTGTGTCAGGACTGTTACTAGGCTCAACTTTTCCCCGCTGTGCTATGATGCCATAAAAAACAGCACTTCCTTAGAGATCCCCTGTGGCTGGTGAAGTAGGAGTGAGGCATTCTGTAATGCAAACTGTTTTATTAAACAAATACCAGTTTTTACACACAAATCACTCCGCCAGAAAAGATCAAGATCTTCCTCTACCATCACATGACAGACAGCCCTTGCCTGAGAAAAAGTTTGGGGACTAAAATAGCAAGGGTGGGGCAAGCCAGGAAGCAGGAATTATTATTTTGAGGGGAAGCACATGCTGGCCACTCACCCCATGCCTCTTGTTGCTCAGGATGCCTGTCCCTTGCGTTCAGATGCTGGTAGAACCTTCCAGAAAGTTTTCACACACACAAAAAATCAATTCAGAAGTGCTTATTTTATTTTATGCATTTGATTATTTTAGCATATATTTAAGAAGAAAAATATTTGCTGCTACCAACACAAAACTGCAAGTGTCAAAATTCAATTTTGGGTGTCTCCTGATTTAGTGACAGGTACAAAGTATCATCTTTGCAGGTGGGAAGTAATTGTTGCTGTGTATTTTGCTTGTGAAATAGGCAGGTGACATTTCAGCATGCTGGTTCTGCTTCCAATATTTCTGGTGCAACCTGGAGCTGCACTGCCTAGAAACCTTATTAGACCAGCAGGTGAATTCTGCTTGAAGTTATATTACTAATAAATGCCTAGTAAGTCACCTGATTTGTCAGCCTTTGATGCTACATACATCATTCTTCATTTATTATTTTCTAGGCTATGTTATTTGTTACACTTAGTGTGAAAAATGTCTACTAAAATTGCTTATTAGTATTGTAATAATTGAGTAATACAGCCTGCTCACTTTTTCTTTCCCCTCCTCCCCCCAATAGTTTTGCTTAAAAACAATGAGAATATTTTCTACTGAGCTCAGGTGCAAGCAAGGGAATAACTGGATGACCTACACACTGGTCTTACCCATATAAACATGAAATACAAAGGCTACTCAAAGGTCAAGAAACATCAAAGGTTGAAGACATGGATGTGTCTGCTGCTTGAACCTTGTTCCTGAGTCTGCCTAGTAATTTAGATCATAGCAGCTTTAGGCTGACTCAGCCCAGCCTTGGAAGGGCACAGTTTTTTTCTTAGCGCATATTGAATGACTGCCAGCCTATTGTTCCCAGCTATTGTTGTCTGCAAAGACAACATGTACTAAAGATGAGAAACAGGAAATGTTCATTTGTCCTCTTTGTGGCAGAAGAATTTTTCCAGATTCCATGTGTTGAGGTAATTGTTAAGGAGATTTTTTTCTTCAAAATGCGCAAGAGTTAGATCACTGGAACAATAGTGACAGACAGTCAGAAAAAGTACATCACATGATTATGTATTTTATAAAAGAAAACACTACCCGCTTTCATCAGGGTGCAGTGGATGGGTAAGCCTTGTACAGCGTATAACCTGTGAAATACTGTTTAAATAACATAAGACAGAATACTACACAAGTTCTCTTTTGGCTTGTGCTACGTGCCAGAATACGTGGCTCTTCTGAGATACTTAATTTTCACTAACTTCTGTTTCCTTTTGCTTCCAACAACTGTGTCTTTGTAGCTTGTTACTTTTCCTCATTTAACTGGTTCTTGGCAGTTTGTGATCTTCCTTCCTACAAAGGGTCTCCTTCACACTTCATTCCACAGCGTGATGGCTTCCCTGCATAAGCTGTTGGTGATACAAGACACAAAATACAGGATTTTCCATGTATAATCTATGCCAACAGGCTTTGCTCCCAAGGTCAGGCCCTCAGCCTAAGCAAATTCTTCTGCTTGGTCTCCTGCAAACCCAGTCCCTGCCCAGCCCCCTCCCCTTGCCTAATCATTAGTGAAGAAACAGGAAAAACAGTAGATTTGGGGAAGAGAAGGTAGTCTCAAATTGCCAATAAATTGACCTGATGCTGACTCTCACTATGCATTTGCTTATATTTCTCTAACACAGAGCAGAACAAGAGTGAGAACCCAACTGCAGGCAGGGCAAACACATGTTCCCAACTTCTGGGGGAAGCATAAAATACATAGTAAACTATTGTACCAATTAAAATGGCAAAATGCTTGTGGATTAATACTCTTCATGTTTTCTATACCTGATAGCTTAGATCTATCTCCCAGAAGCAGTGATTTAGCCTAGAGAGGAGGCTGAGGGGAGACCTTATCCCTGTCTACAACTACCTGGAAGGAGGTTGTAGAGAGGTGGTTGCTGGTCTCTTTGCCCAAGCAATAGGTGATGGGATTAGAGGGAACGGCTTCAAACTGCACCAGGGGAGGTTCAGATCGGATATTGGGAAAAACTTCTTCACTGAAAGGGTTATCAAGCACTGGAACAGGCTGCCCAGGGAGGTGATTGAGTCGCCATCACTGGAGGTATTTAAAAGACAGGTAGATGAGGTGCTTTGGGTTATTATTTAGTAGTGGACAGGCATGATTTGACTTGATGATCTCAAAGGTCTTTTCCATACTCAGGCTGCATTTTTAAAATGAGAGAAAACTATTTTAATTTATGAATGATTTTTTCTACTAAATGTACTCTTGAGGCTTTTACTAAAAATTCATTTTTATTTATCTAAGGTTGAATATCATCCCTTCCAAAGACCTCAGGAGCTGGTGGATTATTGTAGGAGCAGAGATATTGTTTTTGAAGGCTACTCTCCTTTAGCCAAAGGTGAAGCACTCAAGCATCCTAGTATTACTCAGCTGGCAAAGAAATACAGCCGAACTCCAGCACAGATTTGCATACGCTGGAGCATACAGGTAATGGAGGGTGGTAATAAAAACATGTCTCCTACCTCAGCAAAATATTCAGGATTTTGTTCATCAAACCAGAATTTATACAGAAGGCATTTTTGCCTCTAGTATGTTATCACGTGAAACAACTGTGCTGTACTGGAAATTTGAATGTAGTACAGAAGCATGGCAGTATTTTAAATATGCCATTAATCTGATGGTAGAGACTAAAAAGAACCACCAATAAATGAGAAGTTTTCAAACTAAAAGTTACAAGCAGTATGGGGCATCATTCCATTTCTGTCACTCAACACAAAGTACTAAGCAGTGAAACAATGTATTGACCAAAATAACGTAATCTATGTTGGACTTTGATGCAGTGTATATAACAGTAATTAAAGATAATATATAGAAATGTCAATGTCCCCTGGAAAATGAAATTAAAACCTCAGAAGACATAAGGAATGTCTTGAAATGTTTTGAAGAGAAAAAATTTTCTTTGAGACTACATAAATTTCAGTGATGAGAAACATGTTTTTCAGAATGGGATTGTCACTGTTCCGAAGTCCACAAAAGCTGAAAGGATACAGGAAAACTGCAAGGTAAGATTTGATTAGGCATTAAAGTCTGACTAACATCTGAATTACTGTTTTGAATACTTTTTGCCTGTTCCATTCTCCTGTATCAGTTTTATTTTGGGGTGAGTCAGTTAAAATTGGCAAGTTATAGTGCCATAAAATCACCACTGTGTTGTAGAAAACAATAATGCACAAATTTCAGAAATCAGCTGGACATTTAATCACTGTGTATAAAAAAATACATCCATAGAAAGACCTCTAGTAGTTAATTTTTATTGTTAATATTTTTATGTATAACTTGGCTGATTGTAGAACATCCTAGTGTGGTTCTGGTTAGGTCCTTTTTGTGACATGCATATAGGTAAGTGGAAGGAGTTTGTAAGCTATGCATAACACTGTATGAAAGCTGTAAAACTCACCCGGGGATATTCCGGATAGAGACTTTCTAAGGAAATCATGGCCTTGCCAGAGCTGACTACCTTTTTCCTTCTACATGACTTGCAGAGAGTGTCCCAGAATGAAAAGGATGGACAAATAAACCTGGGGAACAAATGAGGATTGGCAGAGTGATCCCCTTCTCCTTCCCCTCCCCTCCCTTTCTTCCTTGTCACACCAAATGCTTTTAATTCATTACTTCATTTTTCTCTCCATTCCTCTAATGTATGTTTTCTTTGGAAGAGGGAAGGGGAAGCCACGACAACATTGTTGTTACTTCCAAAAATATCATAGGGTTATGAACTGTTTCGTGAATCGGGAAGAAACTTTGCAACAAGATATGAAACTTCTGTCTGCCAGTTAAATCACTCTGTGTGTGTAGGTATCTCCTGGTGTTCTGCCTGTTTGTATATCTTCTGCCTTGACTATTCTGACATGCACACCACCTTCTGTGGTACAAGCACAACTGTTTGTGATTGTGTATTACAAACCAGAGCAGAGAACAAAAACAGATTAAAACCCCTTCCTTATTTTATTTAATGTTATTACATTTAGTTTTTATTTAATTTTATTTTATTTGTGCCCATGGTATTTTAAATCCAGATGAATTATATTTTTATAGAGTTTACTCTACAGCCTTGCCAGTTCATTTCACACAACTGAGGAAATGCATTTCAGCAAAACTTAAAACACTTAGAATCATAGAATAACCAGTTTGGAAGAGACCCATGGGATCATCGAGTCCAAACATTCCCATCAAACACTAAATCATGTCCCTCAGGACCTCATCTACTTGTGCCTTAAACACCCCCAGGGAAGGCGAATCAACCACCTCCCTGGGCAGCATATTCCAATGCCTAATGACCCTTTCTGTGAAAAACTTCCTCCTAATGTCTAGCCTAAATCTCCCCTGGCAGAGCTTGAGGCCATTCCCTCCTGTCCTGTCCCCTGTCACTTG
>WAAB01003388.1:27981-147777 GCA_013389865.1 Piaya cayana | reverse complement strand
GCCCCAAGTGCAGGACCCGGCATTTGGCCATGTTAAACCTTATGCTGTTAGACTCAGCCCAGTGGTCCAGCCTGTTCAGATCCCTTTGCAGAGCCTCCTTACCCTCCAACAGATCGACATTTCCACTCAGCTTAGTGTCATCTGCAAACTTGCTAAGGGTGCACTCAATGCCTTCATCCAGGTCATTGATGAAGACATTGAACAGGGCTGGACCCAGCACTGAGCCCTGGGGAACACCATTTGTGACTGGCCTCCAGCTGGATTTAACACCATTTACCACCACTCTCTGGGCCCGGCCATCCAAACAGTTTTCCACCCAGGAGAGTGTGCGCCTGTCCAGGCCAGATGCTGACAGTTTCCATAGCAGAATGCTGTGAGAAACTGTATCAAAGGCTTTACTAAAGTCCAAGAAGATACATCCACAGCCTTTCTAGTCACTTGGTCATAGAATGCGATCAGGTTAGTGTGGCAAGACCTGCCTTTCATGAACCCATGTTGACTGGCCCTGATCACCCAATTCTCTTGCAAATGCTTCGTGATAGCACTCAAGATCACCTGTTCCATGACTTTCCCTGGTACTGAGGTCAGACTGACAGGCCTGTAGTTCACCAGATCTGCCTTGTGCCCTTCTTATAGATGGGCAGAACTTCAGCCAGCCTCCTGTCCAGTGGTACCTCCCAAGTCATCCAGGACCACTGGAAGATGATGGAAAGGGGTTTGGCAAGCACCTCCACTAGTTCCCTCAAAACTCTTGGGTGGACTCCATCCAGCCCCATAGACTTGTGGATGTGTAGCCAGGCAAGCAAGTCTCTAACCACCTCGTCTTGGATCATGGGAACCTCGTTCTGCTCCTCCAACCCCTGGGTTGTGCACAGAGGGAACAACTTTCCTTACTATTAAAGACTGAAGCAATGCAGAGGAGGGGGCGAGAACTGGCACAGTTATAGGATATTGTTTATCATTTCTCCCTTTTTTAACCTTTCCCCTATGCCTGCATGTTGGCTAGAGTCTCTACCACCTCTAGTTCAACTGGCAAAAGCATGGACGTTACTAAGCCATCAATGTATAATGTGATTCGATATGATATGATGTATCTCTAGTTCTGTGACTGTTCTCTGGCTTAGATTTAAAAACTTTGAGCACTGAGATTTGACTACAAGGGTCATTCCAGCAGACTGTAATTGCTGGGTAATGCAGGATGGGAAGAGAGCTCATTTGGCAGCAGTTCAGGCTCCACAGGATCTTTTTATTGAGTATGGAGGAGCTCTGACAAAGACAACAGACTGATTTAAAGCAACTTGAGTCCTGAAGTGATAATGTCTGGATAAGACACTTGCTAAGAAAACACTGACACCATCATTCATGTTGCAGGTCTTGTCACATGAGAAATTGGTGACTGTAAGAAATTAGGCATGAAAACAGGTGGTTCCTTTCAAGTTTCAATCAGTGCTGAGGCACTGTAGCCCTGTATCTGCCTCTGTGTCAGCTGATCCATAAGTGTCCTGTCTAAGTACACACAGAAAAATAGATATAGCCTTTGGTTTGCTAGCTTTGTGAAAGTCCTGATACGTTCTAATAATTCCTCTTGGCTAAAGTTCTGAGGAAAAGAACTGTATAAACTGAACATTGGGATGTAAGTGAAATACTAAGCTTAGGTTTCCAGAGCGGTTGCAGTCAGGGTATTCATATACCTCTGGAACTAACCATACAGAGTGCTCTGAAAAACAGCTTTGATACTCACATTGTCTTGAACTCTTGCCTGAGGGTAGATGCTACAAGACAATCTCAACAGAGTCTACAAATAAAAATGTGTCAGAAAAAGACCAAAGGACCCAGTAGAGCCTGTCAGCTTAGTGGAATATTTGTCTATAAAAAAATATAAGAATTTCCAGGAGTCAAAATATAGAAAAGTTCTGCCACACACTTAAATGAATCTTGGTCAGTTTAAGTAACAGAAACACCCTTGATTCTCTCTGTGTTCATGATGTTAACTATATATGCATTCGCATAGGTATTTGATTTTACAATAGCAGAAGATGATGTTGAAATTCTGAATGGACTGCATGATGGGAGACACGTTTCCTGGGACCCAAGCCTTATTGTGTGAATGAAGGTTTGAGCTTCTTCCTTTGTCTGTGATCAATGACTCACACTATGTAATTGAAAGTCAGGGAAGGTTACAATAAGAATATAATCGTAAGATTAATATCTGCTATTAATGGTAATTGATTTGAAATCTTTAACATTGAAAACAGACAGAAGATATTTTTGGGGGAGCACTTTTGTACAGAGGTCTTAGATTCCCATCTTAGGTCCTGATCTGTAGTTCAGTGAGCCTGTGCATCATCCCTCCATCAGGCCATTTAATCAACGAGCACAAGCAGATATCCCTTCTTTAAACATTTAAGTAAAAATGCTACCTGCTAATGTACAACACAGGAGTTACAAACAAAATAATTTTTTGAATACTTTGTTAGAGGGATGAAGAAAAAGACGGGTAAAAAAATATTTTAATGCCATTAATATTACAGTATTTATACTGTACAATATACTGCAACTCTCCATCAAAAATACGTCACTGTAGTAAGCAATATATAAGCATCACCAAAATGTTTTGTGCATATTATTGCATGATAATGTCATTGTCCCAGAGTTCTATGCATATTATTTTTTACTAGCCTATAGGCATAACAAAGTAGAGATCGTTCCAGGGAAGTCCATGTACAAATAAACTGTCTGCATGGCTGAGAGTTAAGCTGCAAACTTTAAGAGCCAAACAGGTATCATTTTTATTACTGATCTTTTTCTCTTCCTGGAAATTCTGGTGAGTTTCATGTAGCTTTTAGTGAGAATTAATTTAGCTTTCATTTTGGATTTGTCCTGGAAATCTCTTTTAAATGTTTATACTGATCCTCTGATTTTCATATAAAATATGTATGTATATAGAGAGTGAGAAGTATATATAGATAGATGTACTTTACAAATCTGTCTTGAGGAATATGTCTGCAGAGTCATTTATCACCAGAGTATTCAACTTGTATTCACATTGATTTGATATTTTAAGAGTTCCTGTGTCTAGAAAGGTATGGAAAATCTGACCGTGATTTATATTGTGTATGGACTTCCTGAGGCAGTTTTCCCAGTGCTGTTCTACTTCAGTCATATCATGAAACAAAGCTCCTTAGTTTTTATCAAGAAGTGAGTTACAGCAATCACATATCCTAGCCTGCATTGTTTATCCTCAAAGTAGTGCTTCTATACAGCTTGGCTAAGATAAGACAAACGTACCTTTTTGGTAACAGCTCCACAGAATAATTGGCTGGTTTTTGCTGGTAAACATTGCCACAAAAATGTGTCTAGATTTGCCTCCGGAAGCACTAATACATTATTGATTATTTTAAAATACAAGACATAGTATTAAATCTGTGTTTACAAATACCTGTACTGTATACTGTGCCAAGAAAGAGACGCGATTTCCACAGTAAAGTTATTTTCTAGAGTTTCGGGTATGGCCTGCAGTTTTGGGGTGCTTGAGTATCTGGGAATGCAACCTTAGGTGTCCAAGAACAGCTATGATCCTGGCTTAACTGTTACACTGACGGATTCAGTAGTTCAAAAAAATAAAGCTTATTTATAAAACTAAGGTACTTTTAGATTTTTTATCTTTTTTTTAGCTTTTGCAGAGAATGAGTATGTGAGAATTGGAAATTGGAAAGATTACCCAGAAATAAAACTATCAACCAGTGGTCGTCAGCTAATCCTGCTTTTGAAAAGTCACTTTCTAGAATGATACCGTAGCAATATGAAAAACAACAGTTACTGTTGAGGGACTCCTTACTTCAGTGTATCTGAATTAGTAAAACAAGGATTAGGAGTGAATTGTTTGTGTACTCAGTGTGGCTTTTTGGCAGTGAAGACTTTCTCAGAAACTGCAAAAGAGAAGTTGGAGTTTTACCTCTAGTTGTCTCTAAGGAAACAGACACCACATCAACAATTTCCAACATAAATGATGCATACCAAGTGAACTGAATCTTTATGTATGCTAGCAAATTCCAGCTAAATTCAGCTACCTGACTGGAAGTCCCATGTTGGTCAGAACAACTCTTGTTTTGTCTGCATTTATTTCTGACACTACCTCCCTGTTCTGAGCTAAAAGGAACTAAGCCAGATTGCCTTGCTTAAAGCCACCATTTTCTTTGATCTAGATCACGGTATCCAAGCAGCACAATGAGTAACGAAAGGAATAATCAGATGTGCCTGGGAGATATCACTTGTGCCTCTTCCTTGGAATATGGCATTCACAAGATTTATACTATGATAGTTAATATAGAATCATTGAATAAATCCTGTTTTACTTTTGATCATTTTGCAGAGGGAAAGACAGACTCAGTGTATTAATTTTTATGCTCCTCTGTACAACTAAGTTGACATTATAGATTCAGTAGTTTGTTTTCTTTTTAAGCAAAGTCTGCTGAAGAATAAGTCCACATCATCTCATCTAAATGAACATTTCTAAAACTTTGATCATAATGTAAAGAAATAAGACAACTAATAAGAAATTGGAAAGTGAACCGTAGTGAGATTTAGGGGTGGCAGTGAGGAGTGATGTTCTGTAATAGAAGAAGAACCTTGAAGATGAAAAGGATATAAAAGTGTCGAACTTACAAAACCAGGATTAACTCAATTTTTAAAAAATTTCTTCTTTGGTCAGTTAGGCTGGAGGTACTCAGTTTTTAAGATTTTTTAAAATAAACAAACATGGAATTCATCCCTCAAGTTAATTCTTGGAATTACCTGTGTATTCTTCCCCAGAGCTAAATTCCTCCCCTTGTCCACAGTCCTGTAAGACAAGCTATCTCTAGAGAGAAAACTTTTCACCTTTCTACAATGACCATTTTTAAGATACAGCAATGAATCCGTTTTATCAGTGTAACCCGTCATCTTGCCAACAGGAATAGGGAATGCACCTGAAATTGAAGGCACTTTTTTCCATACTAAGCAGGTCATTTATGGTAGTGACTGATAGGGCACTCCTTTCTAGTTGAGATAAACCCTTATTTAAAATAAGATACAGTTTATCAGTGTTATCTGCTTAAGTGCCATCAGCTGCCTTTGCAGGAGCACTGTGACTATAAATGGAAGGGAACTGTTGAAACAAAGGAAAGGAAAAAATAAACTGAAAGTCAGTAGAAAGGGTTAGGCCATTTTCTGTGCAGCCAAGTAGCTTCCTGTGGGACTCTCAGTGTCTCTCCCTCTCTTTTCTCTTGCCTGTTTCTGAATTTCATCTTTTATGTTACTGGAGATGAAGGCACCTAAGAATGTTTAATTCAAAAAGTAACAGGAATGATTTTGTGAAGTATATACTTCAGGACATTTTTTAAAATCAGGCTGCAGAAGTGTTTCTACTTTCAAGACTTTTATTTTTGACTACTGTGTGTAATAGACTATAATACTCGTAAGTTCACAAATTCACTAAACCAAGAAGGCTGCATAATATTCACCCTTCTTTTTGCACTGTGGTTAACACCAGCTGATTTTCTTTTTAAAATAGCAGTGCTGAACTGTTCTGACAGGAAAGCTGACGTTAACCCCATGTTTTTGAAAATGGGGACAAAAGTGGAGTAGCTGTTGCTGACACTAACTGAATGCAAGCAGTTAACTCTTTCCACATGGCCACGTCCCTTCCAAAGCTTTGAATCTCGTCTCTGACCAGAGTCCATTGGACAAACATATCAGATAACCCAACCTTCTCCCAGTTTTTTGTGCTGCTGTGCTGGGTGTCTTTCTGTACTTAATCGTTTGGCACATTCTGCACCTCCATTAAGATGTCTGCACTTCTGAAAGAAAATGTTGAGCATTTGCGCTGTCTTGTAGTGAGCCTGTGATGTTTATTGTCTAAATAAGGCAGCTTACCATTTGTCTTTATGAGCGGCTACTTGTTCATCCGCAGCATCATATAGGACTAATTACAACTGCTAGGGCATTGCAAAATAGTAATGACAACTATGAGACCAGAGCATGCGAACTCTCTCCAAAACTTGCCACTGCTCACTGAGAGAACGAAAAAAAAACCAAACACAAAAATTCAAACCACAAAGCCTGAAATTAATTTAAAGCAATGACACTGATTCTACTTCCCAGTGATATGACAGATACTGCTCTGTAAACAGTGTAGGCATGGCCAACATTAAGAGATGTGCTTCTCTGAGCAACTGCACGGATCCATTGTACCAATCTCGGTCACTGTGCCCAAGAAGAATATTTAATAGTGGCTTTGCTAGCCATTGCCTTTTGAGAACCATTCTGTAGCTGAACTACTACTAAGAAACTCAACAGTATGTTAGCAGTATTATCACGTTATTCATGATAGATCTAGATAGATTTTCTAGTTGAGGCTTCCAAATTCCAGTATAATGAACTAGTGCTAAATTCATAACTTGGCTGTGAAATGGGGGAGGGAGTGTGCAATTACTTTCAGAGTTTCTAATTCTTTTTTCCTAATGGTTCCTTATGATCTGGATTAGTCCTGTTGAATATCCATAAGTGTAATGTTGCCAAGATGATCACTTGCTTTGGGTACAATATTAAGGTGGTGGAAGATTAATCTGACACGCAGCTGTCAAGGTCATACTTACATTGTGGTACAAATTCACTTTCCTGATATTGAAAAATATGTATTTAATGGACGCTAGATTAATGAAACAACAAGTAGCTATTTTATATCACAAGGTCTGTGAGATTTTTGCATGATTATCACAAATGTAGTATAAACCAGGTGTAAGTGCCTTTGATTAATCTGAGAAATTATCACAGGTGGGGGCTTTTAGTTTGTTTTTTTTAAGGAAATATTTAATCTACTGCTTCCACCCCAGGAATTAGAGATATCTATAATCTGCCAAATAACTGGATTTTTTATCTCAGAATTCTGTTTCTTTGCAGTGGCATGTTAAATTCAGTTACCGTGTCCCGTAATGTCTTTGGTTTGTCCTAGCAGAAGAGGAACATTAGGACTGTAGTTGACTGATCCATACCACTGGAATAAAAATCAACCTTCAAAAAGTTTTCTAATGCTGCATTGTACAGTTTCATTACTGTACAACTTATGCTATATTTTAATACATGTGAAAAAAACATTGATCATCATTAGACATATTGAAGTGTCTTATGGGTTTGAGTGTGGTGATATCCAGTAAGACTATTGCTTGTCACTTTCTCAACTACTTCAGTTCTTTCCAGGTGGACTTAAGCTTTTCCTAACTAAACTTAAACTAAAAACAGACAACCTAAATTATAGAATGCTAATACTAAACGAATACTGAATGTTCTTTGAAATGTTGATATTGCTTTTCTTTTTTTTTTTCCCTCCAAACTAGTTTTTTTTTATTTTAACCTAAGGGAAGAAGATACAGAATTTTCGAACACCATGAATATCAACAGAAAATTAATTCATCTAACCTATCCACTGTGGAAAAGATAATTTAACACCAGAGTGTTCTATACTGCAAAAGGGATGCAAATGAAACATTAATTCTTTTTAAACTGAAGAATAAATCTACAGTCTTCTCTTGGGTCCTCAGAGTGTGCCTAATAATTATTAACTAATAATAAAATATCAGTATTAATGACTTGTATTTACTATTATGTTAATGAATTAATAAAATAATTTTGTTTACTCCTTTCTTTGTTGATTTCTTATAGATACAGAAATGCATACTTCCAGTATTTTCTCTGCTTTCTTGGAACTTCCTGGCATATTCTCCCAGTATGTGTTGAGCTATGTAACAATGTTATAATTAAGTTTCTTCTGCCTGCACGTACTTCATTTAAGGTGTCATTTAAACCCACTTGAACAATCTGTTATGGGGGTTTTTCCTTACAGATTTTGAAAACAATTAGTTACCTAAAGGCACAGATAAGAGCATGTTACAATGCATTCAAATCTTGAGATTTTTTTTCAAAATATGGAATATTTGTTCTGGGATTGCAGCAGAAATCTGAATCTGACTTTTTTATTTATTTATTTATTTACATTTCTTGTAGTCATAAGAATTGGGGGGGGGGGATTTCTGCAGACCAGTCTGGGTACCTTCTAGGTGTGCAAACCTGTTCTGTTGGTACTGTTTCAAGGATCTCCTGTCCTGACCTAGCACATCAGGGAGAATGCCTCTGGTTTGTGGCCTAAGGTGCATTAGAACGAATAAAAGCACTTTTTGTTTACGTAGATGAAGAATTTTGAAGGTGTGGAAGGGCAACATGTTGGAGAAAAATCCTTTGTTACTCTGTCTTGCAGAGATTTACTGTATCTTTTCAAGCCAGATAAGGTTCAGATACTATTCTGATGCAATTGTGAGTTGTGCAGCAGTGCTAGCACTAAGTGACTATGGTCTGGTGGTGTCAGAAGCTGCTGATCTATTGGTATGCAGGCTTTGGGAGTACCCCAGCTTGCAACTTCTTTTCTGACAAGATCAAAGCAATTGCCTGCAAGGAAATGGCCCTGTGACTAGCCAGGTTTCTGAAATCCCCACCACACTAAGTTCTGATAGGGAGTTCCACAAAAACTTAGGTTGTCACAGGCAGCCAGTTCTAGGGTTTTCTTTTGTGCCAGACTGTGAAACGTGAGTTTCTGCCTATCCTAGAAGCTCAAGTATCTGGAAGCATATACATATTTGAGATCTCTGTGAACAGAAGTGTCTGCCTTTTTATGCTTGTGGACATTTTTAACCAGTTCACCCAAGTCAAGCAGCGTTTATGTATCAGTTTGTTGTCATGATGTGTGACCCCTTGCATCTGAGCGAGGCCTGCATTGTGGTTCTTTCTGAAATGGGGCATGAGTAATGTTGCGTTGTCCTTTCTTCTTATTCTGACTGTAGGCAATTCCAGAGTCACGTTCTCAAAGGAGCTATATGTACCTGGGATTTCTGCAGTGCATTTCAGAGGACAAGCTTCCTTAACACTGGACCTGGCAGTTGGGGAGGTAGTAGATAAAGAGTTAAGAGGTCTTGCTCTGTTGCTGGGGATGAAGTATAACCCTGGTGTAGATCACCTTACTAAACACTTAACCAGCATTCTTATGGTAGAGTTGACCAGACCAACCTGAATTTTCCTCTGTTGGTGTTTAAGCCCTTGTAGGCAGGCTACATCCTGTGCGTTAACCTGAGGCTTTAGACAGCCTTCAGTGCAAATCCAGGTGATGTGGCTTAATTTGCCTGAGAAGAATGAAGCTGTATTTCACTTTCCTCTCTGCTGAGATGTCAGGAGGGCTGTAAATGTGTTTGAATCATTTTAATGATGCTTATTGTGATACAAATACCCAGGTGTTTGGAGTGGAACTGAAACTGCCCAGGTATTTTACACATCTTCTGACAAATAAGTTGTTGGATGTCACATCTCTTAAGCTGGAGCCCTCTCAGGTGGTTGACCAATAACCTAAACATGAAAGGCTGTACATCTGACTGCTGAAACCTTGACTCATTCTGTCCTTTAATTAAAGCGTGTTCCTTTAATATCTTCGCCTTGCTTAAAATTATGCAAGAATTGTTTCCTAGAGGAAAATGGCTAATGAATGCACTTTTATTTAGTATTTTCTATAAATTAGCTAAATTAGGGGCACAGCTTGAAATATCTAGGGTATGTCAGGCAGTTGCAGGGGATGCATATGTCAACCTCAAGCATGATTTATTTTGTATGCCTTTTCTGACAGTTGTAATTTAACGGCTGCATTTTCCTCCAGGCTCTCAGGAGGCTAAACAGCTTTTCAAGTTTTCTAGCTTTGTCTTGGAAGAGTAAATGTCTGTTTGCCAGTGTAATTTATCTGAGTCATTCTGGGAGAGGCGTGGAGCGATTGAAGCATAAATAAGAGGGACTCTCTTCCTGAGGGTAGAGTTCCTCTTACCTTCTTTTGGAGGAAAACTGCTTCCCCTTCACAACTGCTACTGCTAATTGCCCGGTGTGATGCTATGAGCTAGAAGACTGAATATGTTGACTTCTGGCCTATTGTGATACTTCTGTGTTTCCACTTGAAGTGGTGTTAAAGAGAACAGAGCAAGAAAGGAAGAGGGAAATACTGCAGTAAGCGCAGCAGCAGATTGCCGACAGTCAGGTGGGGGTTTTCTTTCAAATGTTTGACCAGAAAAGAGTTGTAAAACCAAAACTCAGGGTCTCTCACACAGGGACTGAGAAAAAGCACTGCTCTTGCTGTACGCAGTTCTCAGTGGCAATTTTGTTTAAAAAAAAAAAAAGTAAAGCAAAAAAGTAAAGCTTTCTTTCATGTTTTCAAAGACGTGCGTCTCCAAACTTGCCAAGGCGTTTGTTGCATGGGTCAGCACCCAGCACAGGGCCGGGTTTGGCAGGGACCGCGTTGCCCCCCATGGAGTCCAGGAGCCCCAGGCTGTGGGCACAGTCCCCCTCGGCCATGACACGGGGATACAAGGAGTTGCTATTACACAAAGTAGAAAATTTGTGATTTAAGCTAAAGTAGAGTTAAGTTTCACTTAAGTAATTGTATTTTTTTTAAGTTAGGCAGGATATCCCTCTAAGAGCATGTTTGCTTCCAAAAGGTTTTTTTCCAGACACTGTTCCGTCTTTAAGATCACAGGGTCACAGAATAGTTTGGGCTGGAAGGGACCTCAAAGATCATTCAGTTCTAACCCCCCTGCTATGGGCTGGGACACCTCCCACAGCCCAGGCTGCCCAAGGCCTCATCCAACCTGGCCTTGACACCTCCAGGGATGGGGCAGCCACAGCCTCCCTGGGAAACCTGTGCCAGTGCCTCACCACCCTTATAGTGAAAAATTTCCTCCTTATGCGTAGCCTAAATCTGCCCCTCTCCATTTTATACCCGTTCCCCGTAGTCCAATCCCTACAGGCCTTTGCGAACAGCCCCTCCCCAGGTTTCTTGCGGCCCCTTCAGGTACTGGAGGATGATGCCCCTCGTGCTCAGCGGGAGCTCCGCCGCCCAGCCGCGTCTCCTCCGCTCGCCTCTCCGCAGCCTCTCCCGCCAGCTCGGCCAGAGCTGGCGCCAGCTCCGACTCCACAGGAGTAGTTCACCCTTCCAGGTATTTCCCTAAACACCCCTCGCACCGTCCCGGGAAGGGCGGGTTCCCTTTGCCCGCTCGGCCCGGGGCGACACCGCCCCCCCCGCCCTGCCGGCCCGCTCCCCCCCAGCCCCGCCAAGGGTCCCGGTCCCGAAGCGCCGCGGCGGGCGGGGGCGGGGCGGCCCGGGCCGGTCGCTCGGCCGGGCAGGGAGGAGTCAGCGGGGACGATCGGAAACGGGGTGGAGAGCGGCGGCTGCAGGGACGTTAAAACCACCGAGCCCCCGGCCGGCCCGCCGGAGTCGCTCCGCGGGCGCGCAAAGATGCGCACGGCCGATGCGCGCTCCGCGCCGCGCCTGAGCCAGGTAAGGCTGGGGGGAGCCCGGCCGGGGGCTGAGCCGGGAACGGGACGGAGCCCGGGACTGGTCGGTGCGATTGGAGCCCGGGAATGAAGCGGGATGGGGTCGGTGGGGGGGAGCCGGGCTCGCCGGCCTCGCACCTCCTGCTTAGGCTGTAATGGAACAACTCCGCCTGCTCTTGCCTGGTGGGATTTCACGTCTTTTCGTTCTCTTTAAATGCCAACTAGAAGGTGTTTCTACCTAAGAGGAGCTCCCTCCACGTCTGTATTCCTTAATCGTGCCCATTTCTAAAGCCCGCAGTGCTAATTATTCAAGTACTTTTTTGCCGTTCTTTCTTTGAGACCCATGGAATGGGCTTGCTATTTAGCTCATTTACATAGTTTTCTTGGGTTTTTTCTAAACTTCTTTCTGCTCTGGGTTTTGTAAAGCATGCTGTTTTATTTAGCAAGGGCACCCCTTTCCTGTTTACAGCTTGGAGGTGATCTCCCTTATACGCACCTCAGTGAATTCACTGCTGCTGGAGATGGCATCAGTAAATTGCGTAACTGCCCCCTTCTAAAACAGATCCAGACTTCGTTAATGCAGGAGAATACAGGTCCCTGGCAAGGAGTTTCTGCACAGTCTTTCATGCATTTGCAGTTAAATCAAATCAAGCCCTTTCCCTTTCTAAATCTCTGCTGTTGCATTGCAAAGTGTGTTTCCTACTCAAGAAAAAGATATACATAAACTTACTGCTGGGGAGCTTTGAGATCTTTCCCACTGGAATAAGTCCAGTCACGCAGTCCTTGCCGCCTCCAATTTACCTGTTCAACTCTGCATGACTAAACTTTTTTCTTCTTAGCTTTACCTGTTGAATACATCTAACCATCTTTGAAATACGTTTTAACAGCTGAATAGAACTAATTCCTGTGCCATTGCATTTGTGACTCCGATGTACAATTAAACTAGCACATTATCTCAAACTGTTTATCATTTGTTATGTTGTTTGCCTGCCTTCTTTTAACTCTGGGCATTGTACCTTCTGTTCCCAGAGCTGCTGTTTCTGAGGCTGTGCGGCTGTGCCGGCCGCGGGGCCAAGGAGCTCCAGGGAAGCCGTCGGGTTTGCGCTCGGTGTCACCGTCCGGTGGCCACTGGGGAAGCTGCGCTGAGCTGGACACCATGAGCTCCGGCACCACTGCCTCGCTGAAGGTCGTCAACAACCTTGCCAACACTGATGTCAACTATGTCATCAAAGAGCATTATAATTACACAGGAAAACTAAATGAGAATGCGGACAGTGGAATAAAAGTGACATCGGTGGTTTTTATCATCATTTGCTGCTTTATAATCTTAGAGAACATTTTTGTTTTGCTCACCATCTGGAAAACCAAGAAGTTCCACAGACCCATGTACTATTTCATTGGGAACTTGGCTCTTTCGGACTTGCTGGCTGGTGTGGCTTACACTGCCAACCTCCTCCTATCTGGACACAAAACCTATAGCCTCACACCCTCGCAGTGGTTTGTAAGAGAGGGCAGCATGTTTGTTGCCTTGTCAGCTTCTGTCTTCAGTTTGTTGGCCATTGCCATTGAGAGATACATCACCATGTTGAAGATGAAACTCCACAATGGCAGCAACAGCTTCCGCTCCTTCTTGCTGATCAGTGCTTGCTGGGTCATCTCTGTGATACTTGGGGGACTCCCAATCATGGGCTGGAACTGCATCAGCCTCTTGTTCAACTGTTCTACCGTGCTGCCTCTCTACCACAAGCACTATATTCTCTTTTGCACCACTGTTTTCACTGGCCTTTTGCTATCTATCGTTGTCCTGTATTGCAGGATCTACTCCATGGTGAGGACTAGGAGCCGCAGGCTGACATTTCGGAAAAACATTACCAAAGCCACTAGGAGCTCAGAAAAGTCACTAGCCTTACTCAAGACAGTGATCATAGTCCTGAGTGCCTTTATTGCCTGCTGGGCTCCCTTGTTCATTCTGCTTTTACTGGATGTGGGGTGTAAAGTGAGGACCTGCCCAATCCTCTATAAAGCAGAATATTTCTTAGTGTTGGCCGTGCTCAATTCAGCCACGAACCCTATCATCTACACTTTGACAAACAAAGAGATGCGGAGGGCTTTCATCAAGATTCTGTGCTGCTGCAAATGTCCTGCAGCAGATTCGGGGACCAAATTCAAGAGGCCAATCATTGGAGGAATGGAATTTAGCCGGAGTAAGTCTGACAACTCCTCCCACCCACAGAAGGAGGAAGGTGACCGTCCTGAAACCATCATGTCTTCGGGCAATGTTACCTCATCTTCTTAGGAGTAACCATGGGGGTGTTATTTCAGAGCCTTCCTCTGAAACTGGGGAGCTGAAGCACCACCTGCTCACGGTGGCAGCGTTGGCCTAAGTGAGCAAGTAGCATTAGTTCTAATGAGGCAAACGGAGCACTGTGAGGCTGGAGTTCAAGAAATGGGACAGACTGTTCTGGCTTGAAAATCTTTTTTCCCTGGAGCATGTTTTGTCTTTGCACTGAGGCAGCTCAGGATTGTCAGGCGCATTCATATCCTGAAATCTCCTTAGTAACTCTGAAAGACTGATGCCTTGGTGAAATGATGCCTGGTGTGTGTGAGAGAAAGAGAGAGGGGGAGGAGGGAGAATGAATCTTTTTTTTTTTTTAGCCCCCTGGGAGAAGAATGTGAAGTTATTTCTCCTTTACTTGCAGCAAACCACTGACACAAAGATCTTTCTGTTTTGAGTTTAGTGGTGGCTCTGGTATAGTTGGTCAGAAGCGTTTGTTTAGCACATAACGAGGAAAGAGTTCACAGAAATACAACTTGGACCACATACAGCCATAATTTGGCATCACTTTCCAGAATTAAGTCTTAAGGTTTTATTTGCAGAGTCCAAAGCTGCTGGGGTTTTATTTAGCAAGATCATAGCTATGAATTTTTGCTGGTGGTCCATATTACGTTTGAAGATCATGAGCCAGACTCTGCAGTTACTTTCACCTGTACAATTCCATTGACTGCTTCAGATTTTATTGAGTAGCTCAGAGCAGGATTTGGCCCCGTATATCAATTGCCTTGTTATTCTACAACATTAAATAAACTGCAATATCATGACAAATGCAAGGTAGAACTAAAGGTCGTTTCTCTTTAAGATGACTGAAAGTAAATATGATCATATAAGATACTATTGTCAACAACAGGATTTTTGCTTAAGTAAGAAGGATGAAAAACCGAAGGGGCATTTCAGCATGGGGTTCATAGTCTTTCCAAGGGCAAAGATTAGTTGGAAAATCTGAAAATGATATCTTGAGTTTCAGAAAATAAAGGAATGTTGAAGTGAAATGACTATAGATAAATGCTCTTCCATAACAAAATGCAATATATTTTGGCACATTTTATTAATGTCTATAATTTCAGCAAAGATGTCTGTATGTTATCAGTTCATGGAAGAAGAACCTGTCATTAAATTGAATGTATTTGTTTTACAGCATCATTTGTACTCCTCTATTTTTCTAACTTGTGCTAATGGGGTTGAATGTGTACAATGTAAATAAGTTAATAAGATGCAGGAGTCTTCATGCACCTAGAGTGTTACTATAACAAAAGTGGTATATCTGGGATAGCTGAGAGCAATTGACTGATTTACAGTTACTGGCAATTCCTAGACGTGGTGTTTTGTAAAGAAAATTTATTGCCTTTGTAGTAAAATTTCCAGTGCAATTAAACTGATTTTTTTCTGGTTTAAAAAATAGTATTTAAAATGTTTCTGACTTTTATTGTTCAATTTGCACATAGCTTTATTGACTTCTAAACATTAATAAACTGATTTTTTTAAAGATTCTGTTGTCACACTACTAGTAGTTTTGTACTGCTGGGGTGGGTTCGTGCCAGTTGCTGTTTCTTGTTGACAGAAATCAGTGAAAGAATACCTTGATTTCAGTACCTGCTGGGTTTAAGCCAGTTCTGTGGGGACATAAGATGCATAATGCCACTTACAGGATCATGTAAAATACAAAATGAATGCTGGAATATAATCTCTTATCAGCACATACTGTATTGATGAAATGCCAGTAGAAGAATCTCTACAGTGGCGATTTTCCCCAACAGCTAAGGAAGTACAAACAGAAGAAAATCCATGTGCCTGCCAGCTTTGCCATGACTGCCTAGAGTAGAATAAGTGAAATAATTCATTTGTATCACTAGTATAATATAGAAGTTTAATTCTTAGCTTTTTGCAAATATCAAGGAAGTTTACGAAACATAGAATGGCGGTCTCCGCCATGTAACCCTGCAGCTCCGTTTGGTCCACCAATGAAGACTGTGGTGGCATTGTTGATAGGTACTCCATTTCTTCTTCCAAAAGCTTGACTTCCATTTCCTCTCTTGCTGCCACTCCCTCTCAGTATTACTTTTAAGTTCCACAGAGCTCATACAGGATGCAGTTGGAGTGTGAAGATAAACCTCACCTTCTCGTACTGTATGTCATTGCCATGCAAGGTTTACTGTGGGAAACAAGAGCCTAGTTGCTGAGGAAGGCTCTGGGTCATAACCTCACTTCCTGAAGGAAATTCCAAAAATGCCCTGAAGACAAAAGAGTGGAAACAGGCTGGAATTTCTCTCCATCTGTCTGCCTGTACGGAAGGAATGATTTCATGTGTGCTCACTTCCTAGGCTTTTAATTAGTGACCCGAACAGGGCTGGAAAAAACGTCAAATCTGTATTTGCGCACAAGATAAAGCCGCTCTTGGCTCAGGCCTTCATTTGGGCAGGGATGGCTTATGCCGTGTGCTGACAGTCATGAGGGAAAGCGCTGCTTTGTCCCAGGGATAAAGTCACTTCTGCACAGAGCACCAAAAGTATAGAAATGATGAAGGTCTAAGTTAAGCCCTCAACATGCTACCAGTGAGTAAATAAAAGCAATGTATGGGGCTGTCTATTTGTAGCAATATTGTTATCCAAAATATGAGGGCACTTCCACTCTTGAAGCCTTACGAGCATTGAAGTTGTTTGTCCCACATGGGTGTGAGATCCTGCGACCAGGGAGCTATGTCACAGTGTGGCCGTGTCACTGACCCCTCATGACTATCAACAATCTTCCGTATTCGTAGCTGATAGCCCACAGGTGAGTCACTTCCCCGTGCTTTGTCTTTGTTTCTGTATCCCTTATCTATCTCATTTAATTCCACTACTGGCCTTTGTGGAAAATGCCTGTTTCCCCTATGGAGGTGACCATGAGCTGGAAGCCCTGTTTTGGTAGGGAACTCAAAGTCCTACATAATTCACACAATAAAAGAAATGCAAACATCAGAGTGTGGCAATGGGCCATGGGAAGCATTTCCTATGCTCTTGATCATGATGACTGAAATCTGTTTCCTCCATGGACAGGCCACTTCTATGCATGCAGACAAGATTCAGATGGGGAACAATACCTGTAATAAAATAATAGCAATAATAAAAGTAAGGGTTCCTGCTGGAACACTTCCTACATGGGAACCCTATATCTCGTCGGCCATGAACATACAGCACCGTACACCAGGAGGTTAGGCCAGATGTGTAGTGCACTGTTTTGAAATGCGTAATGCAGAAACCACCCTTTCCAGGCCCTGGACTGCCTCTGTACACACAGAAAGGATGGGCAGCTTTGTCCTGTGGTTGGCAATGTGACAAACATGCAAAGAAAATTAACTGAGAAGTGAAAAGGTTCATTATACCAAATATCTACGTGAAATAAAATAGCCTAAACCACCCAGTGTAACCCAGCTCTTTGATTTATATTCTTTTTCCTTTCTCCCATAGTAAGGAATAGAAAAGGAAAGGAAAATCATCATAATCTGTCTGCTGCTCCCCTGGCAACTCCCTAACTGGGTATGTCTGGGTGAGACCCAGGAATAGCAGGGTGGGCTGTAGAGAGGCTTCAGCCAGAATACCCTGCAGACAGTTCAGCAGAAATAAACCTTGGGCTAGCTGTACAATGCAGGTAGCCAGGACCAAAACTAAGTGACAATAAAAAAGCATTAAAGGACTGTTATCCATCCTGTTCTTACTTTGTCAACTAGGAAATACAGGAATTGCCGAACTGTAACATTTCCAAATTCCTAATTTGGCCTGGAAGGTCTCAATACTGATTGCATTTTGTATGGGCTGAGATATTATCAGCTGCTGTAAAAAGAGTCAAACTGACAAAGCATCCAAAAATGTGAATACGTAGATGAGAGGTACATAACCTACTCAGCCCTGAAATGCTGGAAATTCCCCAAGGATGGGCTTCATCATTTATGGGGTTATGAAATTCCCCAGGAAATTATCCATTGTATTTCAATAATTACGCATGCTGGTTTTCTTGGAAAACAAAATCAATCCAACTACAACTGAAGCCTCAAAGGTTCAAGAAGAAAAAACAAAACGAAGCAAAAAAAATCCTTCAAAATTCTATTCCTATAATTAGCTTTTGTCTTTGCATTTATGGATGGAAAGAGTTTGCTCATTTGCTATCATCTCATTTGTTCTGATAGAACCTTATTTCTTTTTACATAGTCTATAAGAATCACGCAGGGTCAAGAAATCTCCCTTCATCTATTACTTTATGAACAGGATTGTCTATGATAATTAAAAGTAATCAAATTCACTTTGCACATAAGAGCTAGATATAAGAACACACGGTACAGCAAACTTGTTCTAGTACAAGTTCTGTGCTGAAATAAGATCTCTTACCCTACCAAAAAATCTTATATAGGAATGAAGAGGGAATGATTTCCTTGCACTTGGACCCTCTGTTCTACCTTCACAGGACAAAAAGGCAGGAAATCCTATCAGCCACACCCAGGAATGCTCCAGCTTGGGAAAGTCCTAATAAAGCAAAGATGACAAAACTCCCTCAACCTTCTATGAACCAAGCCTAGTTTAGAAGTCACATAATGGAAACCCTTTTATTTATTAGTTTATTTATTTATGTATGTGTTTATTTATTTATTTATTTAGAGCTTATGTGAAATATTGCTTGGGGAAGATACATTTTTAAATGTGTGGTACAATAACTAAACATCAAAATGGCTCATTGGACACACATGTCACTTAAGCCACACTAAATATTAACATAAGTATGTAGCACTTGCAGTATTCATTTGGGATCACTCTTCTCAGTTAAAAATGGGCTCAAAATACAGCCTGTATAATTTTTGATAACTAATGAACATTTGGGAAACACAGACTAGAGGGAACTCACTGAATAAATACTGGGTTAAAATTATGTGCTAGGCTCTGTGAAATCACCAATGAAAGCAGTATCGCTGCCTGGGAAAATCCAATGGTTTGGAGCGTAGCTTTCTGGTGCTGACCTGAGCTAACCTGAGCATGCACTTACAGTTGTATAGTGAGAAGGTGGGGACATGAATTGCCAGAAGCAATAGAATAGAATTTATATCATTACAGAGAAAGAACAACAACAATTTTTGCAATATGAAAATTGGATTTGGCACAATATTGTGATTGAGAGTATATGGATGGGAGAACAGGTTTCAGGAACAACTCGCGATTGGTGGGGGAGTTGGACTACAGTCTGGTACTTCTCACTTGAAACGAAGGGGAGGAATACTCTCTGGTAATATAGAAACAAAGCTGAAGATTTTAACTTCTGAACTCTTTCCATAGGTCGGCTATTCCTTCCTGAGCAGCTCTGGGCAAGGTCTCATGAATTCTCACCTTCCCACAGAGAAATATTTACATATGTATAAAATATGGGTGTTTACAAGTGAATATTTAAAATTTCGTGGTACTATTCAAAGAGCTGCTATCTATCTGGGGCATTTGAATATGGGGAATGGTCTGCTGGGTTATTTATTACCCAACTACTTGCAATATTTCCTTGTGCTTTGATGAACTAGGTGTTGCTTTATCATAGCTAGTGTAAGGTAGGGGAAAAATAATCTAGCAATATGTGCAACTCTATCCTTGTAGTTGTAAGAAGGATAGAGATCTTGGCTGAAAAACACATTCTCATGGGACTCCACTACTGAAAAACAACTCACCCGACTCTGCATTGTTATCTTTCTTGTTTTCAGTGGAGACACAACTATGGTGTAACGATTTTTTCTAATCTAGTGACCATTCAAATGCCGATTGCACAAGAAACACGTGAGCCATTTCCCAAACAGTAGTCCTTTTAAAATGTTTTTTATTTCTATCAGAACCCCCACTTCTACTGCTGGTTTCGGCGCAAGATAAAAGAATTGCTTATAGCTAGTGTGTGTGTCTCTCTTTGATCAAGGTTATTTGATTGATGTACCTTTTGAACAGATCCTTTATGTTGGCATACAGGCGTTATTGCAAAGCAGCCTCCTACAAATCTGTTCCAAAAATTCTTAACAACTTTTTCCCCCCCCCGGACTTAGAAATTCAATACCTTTTGCATTTTATCAGCTTTCTTTCTGTTTTTAATACATCATGTTGCAAATGTTGCTTGACGAAATCTCTAGGATTAACTTTCACCTCAGATGCTGTTCATTTCCTGCGAGAAAGTGGTTACTTTAAATTTTTCTAATATGTAACATAGGTGTGAGGGAGAGTCTGCACAGCTGAGGTGATACTGAAGGAATACTGAATTTTTTAACTTGAAATAGTTCATCAGTGGATGTGGCTTTAGTCAGGACACTTTAATGATACAGGGTGAAGTTTTGCTTTTCACTAAACTTGCTGAAAAATGCAGAGGCATTACAGAGGGTTCAGAGGACAACAAAGCAAGGCGCTTTAATAGGATGAACCAACATAAAAGGCTCAGTGAGCAAAGCCTTTTCCCACCAGAGAGATGAGAATGGTGAAATACAATACTCTGCTATGAAAGTGTGCTGGGTGATACAGAAAGGAAACTTTTTAAAGCTCCAGGCAAAAAGTAGACTCTGACTACCGAAAGCAGAGCCTTTTAAAACACAGAAATGGTTTGAAGCTGAAAGATTTAGATTAGACATTAGGAAGCAATTTTTTACTATGAGTGGTGAGGTGCTGGCACAGGTTGCCCAGAAAAGCTGTGGATGCCCCATCTCTGGAGGAGATCAAGGTCAGGTTGGATGGGGCCTTGGGCAGCCTGATCCAGTGGGAGGTGTCTCTGCCCGTGGCAGGGGGCTGGAACTGGATGAGTTTTAAGGTGCCTTCCAACCCAAACAATTCCATTATTCTAGAATACAATTAAGGTGGGTTTTCCCCCATTATTTCTTAGAGCCATAGAATCACAGAATCATAGAACAGTTTGGGTTGGAAGGGACCTCGCCCCCTTTTCCTCTGCACCCCCAAGGTTTCCCTGCCCCCTGTCCCACCTGTTGCTGCTCTGGGCTGGTGAGCGTGGGAGCCCTGAGCTCATCGGTGGCACCACAGGGCCCTGGCACCGGCCGTGGGGTGTAAGAATTAATTGATAAGTTTTGCTGCAGTAGGTTTGTATGTTTAATTATCTCATCATATAAAGCTGCCTTGTAAGGCATAGCTGTTTTAAGTCTAGAGACAACCTAGCTTAGGGCTGTGAGAATATATTAATACACTTTGTTGTCTTGTAAGATGCAGCTGTTGTAGGTCAGGAGAGAACCTGAAGGGAGTCCCCAGACATGGCTGGATAATCTAAGAGTGAACATTCTTTGAGGAATTACATGGTTCTTTGTCTAAAATTAGTCTATATACCCACTGCTTTTGTAAGATGTGATGCCTTTTTGAGAAGGGCACCCGATTCAGCGATGAATTGGAAAATAAAAATATTATTGACTTTGTCCTTTTCAATATTTTGCCAGTGAATGAGTGTTTCTCTCAGGGGAGCCCAGAGCGCGGCTCGGCGGGGGGAGTGTGGGGGCAGAAACACAACCGGCCAAACCAACCAAGAATGAAAACAAAACAAAATAAACCCACCAAAAAAAAAAGAAAAAAAACCAACTTTTGCCTTGTTAATGAGTGAGCAAAACGCGTGTGCGGTAGCAGCGGAGAGGCCGCCCGCCCCTCAGAGCGCCGGCGGCGATGGCAGCTCTCGAAAGGTTAAAGCGGCGCCTGGGAAAGCGAGAAACACCGCCCCGAGAGCGGGGGGACGGGCGTGAAACCGGAGCGCCAGAGGTGAGAAGTTAAGCTTTGCAGCTGTAGAGCCGGCCGGGCCTTCACAAAGCCGGGGTTTGTGTTGAGAAGCACCTGAGCGGCCGCGGGGTGCGGGGCTCGGCAGTGCCCGCGGCTCCTCGGACGGCGGCCACGCCCGTCCCGGTCCGGCCTGTCCTGTCCTGTCCTGTCCTGTCCAGTCCTGTCTCATCCAGTCCTGAGCCGTCCTGTCCTGCCTCATCCTTGGGGTTGTTTAGCCTGGAGAAGAGGAGGCTGAGGGGAGACCTTAGTGCTCTCTACAACTACCTGAAAGGAGGTTGTGGAGAGGAGGGAGCTGGCCTCTTCTCCCAAGTGACAGGGGACAGGACAAGAGGGAATGGCCTCAAGATCCACCAGGGGAGGTTCAGGCTGAACATTAGGAAAAAATTTTTCATGGAAAGGGTGATTAGGCACTGGAACAGGCTGCCCACGGAGGTGGTTGATTCACCTTCCCTGGAGGTGTTTAAGGCACGGGTAGCTGAGGTCCTTAGGGGACATGGTTTAGTGATTGCTAGGAATGGTTGGACTCAATGATCCTGGGGGTCTTTTCCAACCTAGCAATTCTGTGATTCTGTGTGATTCTGTGATCCCATTCTGTCCTGTCTCATCCTGTCCTGTCTGCCCCAGCACACCTCCTACTCCACTGAGAGCATCTCTCAGCTTTCGGGGCATCATGACAGCAACCAGAAGTATATGTTTGGTTTGTGGGTGATTTTTGGTTCCATGCTTCCCCCCCCCCCCCATGTGCATTGTAGGTCTTGAATGGTTTCTGAAAGGTTTTTGGGTGGTTTTTTTTTGTGGAAATGTTAGGTTTTATTTCTGTTTTCCGTAGGTGAAGCAGCACTGTCTCTGCAGTGTGGCCTGCCAGAGAGAGCACGTGGCCACCACACTCTGGGTGCTGCTCAGCATGGGTGCTGGCAGGAGCCGAAGGTGCCTCCTCACTAGAGGTGTGGGGTGTTGCAGGGGTTGCCTACACCCCTCAGGTGGCATGAAGGAAGAGCAGGCTGTAGAATGGTTTGGGCTGGAAGGGGCCATGAAAGTCATCTAGTTCACCCCCTGCAGTGAGGTGAATCCCTGACATCTTTGGCTAGGTTAGGTTGCTCAGAGCTCCATCCAACCTGACCTTGAAAATTTCCAGGCATGGGGCACATATCACCTCTCTGGGCAACCTGTTCCAGTATTTCACCGCCCTTAAGAGTAAAACATTTCATCCTGATTTCTAGTTTAAATCTGCCCTCTTTTAGTTTAAAACCTTTACCTCTTGTCCTATTGCTACTGGCTCTGTTAAAAAGTTGTCCCCTCTCTTTTTTATAAGCCCCCTTTAAATATGGAAAAGCCACAATAAGGTTTTCTCAGAGTCTGCTCCAAGCAGAACAACCCCAACTCTCTCAGCCTCTCTTCATAGGAGAGATGTTCCAAGCCTTTGATCATTTTAGTGGCCCTTCTCTGGACCCTCTCCAGCAGGTCCATGCCTTTCCTGTGCTGAGGGCTCCAGATCTGGAAGCAGTATCCCAAGTGGGGTCTCACCAGAGCAGAGTAGAGGGGGAGAATTGCCTCCCTTGCCCTGCTGGCCACGCTTCTTTTGATGCAGCCCAGGACAGGACTAGCCTTCTGGGCTGCAAGCACACATTGCTGGCTCATGTCCAGCTTCTGGGTGCAGTGAGGCACCAATCCTATGGCTGTTGTGCCCTCAACAAAGGAAGACCTTGGATTCAGCTTGCTTTCTCCCCTTATAGTATAGGGGGCTGAGGTGTTTGCGTGGGAACGAAGTAGACTACAGTAGTTGTAGTGTATTTGTGTACTCGTGTAAGTACATGTGGCTGCAAGATACTTCCCCTGCTAAAGTATGGCGAGAGTAGATGGTGGTATGTGAAGTTAAAGCCTGAAGTAACAAAATCTTGGCAGCTGGAGTTTAATTTACAAAATCCACTGAACACAAGTGTAGCAGCTGTGGCACAGATCATAGGCAAATTGCTTATTGCTCTTGCCTTTACTCTAGTCCTCCAAAATTATGTGAGTACTGTCTGTGATCTACCTGTGGGCAGCCTCTTGGGAGAAGGTTGTTAAAAGCACAAGACGGAACAGGTCGGTACCACCCAAACTTGACACCTTGGCAATTATGATATGAATTAATGCTTACTCAGGCAGAGGATTCAGCTTTCTCACACAGGTTATCAAGCAGCTTTCACAGTAATTTCTGTTGAACTTGGGTGCATTTATGCAGGCACTTTGTTGATAAAATAACCAGAGTTTTGACCTTTCTTCCTGAAAATGTTTCCTTGGGACATTTCTTTCTGTTATGGGAAATCAACCTAATAAAATTTCTCCTTCCCTTCTAAATGAATGTCATTGTTATAATACAATGAATCAGAAAAGAAACAATATTAACCACAAAATAATGGAAATCTAACCACCAGGCTGAGTTCTCCCCACCATCCATCAGTAAACTGCAATGCCCTAAGTGAGTTTCCTCATTGTGATTTTAATCTGGCAATAATTTAATGAAACTGGAAGTGGAGTTCCCACAAATAAGAAGTATGATTTTCACTGATATAATTGTGTGCACGAGATCTCCTATTCAGAGGCAGGGAACTGAAAAAAATCTTGTCAATTATGAGCATTGCCCAAATATGTCAAATAGGTCCATGCCTGCCTGGGTTTTAGAGGCAGGACAGCGATTGCTTTAACATGCTCAGAGTTTTGATGACACAATGAATGAAGCCTACGACATTTTATTTCTGAGACATACTTTGTACTTAGTTTAAAATGTTTGCAAAACCTGCAGATTCAGGTAACACTGTAATTCCTACAATTTATTATGCTGTAGGCACGGAAAGGGTGTCAAAATACAAACTCCTTACATGAAGGCAGAAACAAACACGTCTTAGATTTCTGGTCGGTTCTATCCCAGGGTGCTGCTGAGCTGGCTTTGGTCTGTGACTGTGACTGGCCTCTGTACTTGGCATGCTGGCCTGGAAATACTCTATTTAAATTGACAGCCTTTAAAGGTTAGTAGTACTGTGTTGTTAGCTCTGCTGTTAGACTTGGAATTTTAGATGAATGTGGAGGTAGTGGAGGACTTGGACAAGCTCCACAATTTAAATAAAGTTTTGGTCTAACAGAGATGGGCACAAACATAATTCATATGGCGTTTGCGAACACATTCTCCACATTGTCAGAATGATAGGGGCTCAGTCACACTCATGCAGGCTGTAAGTTACTGCTGTGTCCAGTACAAAGAAAAGTCTGGCTTGTTTGACTAGTTGTGGTTGAGGTACAGCAGTTTCTGTCACTGATGATACATGAGAGGACAATGTAAATACTGTCAGTCATTTGCCTTCGATTCCTTGTTCCTAATGGCTGTGTGTGAGTTTGCAGTTGAGTTAAATGAGCGTGACCTGGAGAGCGATTTAGGAAAAAGGCTTGGACTTGCTGTCTGCCTTGATCCTAGCAATCTTTAAAATGCTACCACAGTATTCTGTGAATTTATTAGAGTTCGCAAAGGTGAAGTTTGTAAGAATAAGTGAGATGAAAAGCAAAAGGAGACCAGAAGAACAGGCTGCCCTTCTTGTTTCCATTTGTAGCTACACGTTTCTGGAGGTTTGTGTTTGATTTTAATTTGCCTTTCATATGGAAGGTATGTCATGTGCAGACACATCTCTCTGTTTTGACCTGGTCATTTCAGCCTGAAAGCTGTATAGCTGGGTAACCACAAGGCAGCCTAAGCTAATGGACGGTATTTGTGTGGCTTACTGCTTTCAGCAGTGCTAACATGGCTGGCTGGTGCCTGGACTTGATCTGTCTTGCATCCTGCCAGCCTAGATACTCTTAATTTATCTGCCCCCAGGCATGCAGATGTACCCAGAACTGTTTTGATTGCAGAGACATTACTACAGTTCCGTTTGTGGTTGCTGTCTGTATTTCAAAACACAGCTTTTATATGTAAAGTGCTGGGGAAGCTGAAAGTAAGCTCTTTGCTTGTCTTCTCTAGAGATGGATGAAAATTCATGCTTTTTGTCTTGCTTCTCTGAAGTGTTCTGTTATTCTGTTGTTTTAAGCAGGTCAAGCATTGTTCCCCATTACTCCCTGTTCAGTGGTCTGTCACAGGATCCTGCTGACTGGTTTCTAAAAGGCACGTTTATTTAGTCTTTGTTATTATACAACAGTTAATTAGCAATAGGACTATGGATGAAAAGCGTCATGAAGCAGAAAGGAGACTGCAAGAGTTGTGTAAAGACAGTACTAATTTAATGCAAATTCTATGCTCAGATAAAATTTGCTCCTGGCAAAAGGTCTTGGAAGTCCTGTCAAAGTTGTTAAAAGTTCAGCCCACTTACACCAGACCTACATCAGATCCTCTGTGGTCATATCTTAATACACTGAAGCTGGCTCTGGGTCACTTCTTGAACTCTTGCTGTCAATGAAAGATTTATCATCTGTTTGCATGGGAGTGGTGTTGGGATTGTGGTGAAAAATGAATAATTGTTGCACTTTGTCATTTTTCCTGTGCTGCTCCTTGCATGCTGGCTTAGTCGTCGCTCCCAGCATGAAAGGGAAATCCTGCAAAGCTGATCACGCCTGTAAGTTTCAGAATGACAATATGAGATGTTTAGAAAAACCAGACTTCAGCCCCACCCTGCCAGGCACGGTTGAATGTTTATTTGAGCAGACCTAGAAAGTCTGTATCAGCAGAAAATAAATGGTTTTGTTCACTCATTCCTGAGAATTCAGAATAGTGCAAAACAAGTGAATGGTGGCTGTTTATTTCTCTCCATGAAACTGAATTAATGTCATAGACATAGAGGTAGTTTCTGAATTAATATTTACCCCAATTAAATGCACTGCAAATAGTGTGCTTCTTTTTCAGTAAGTGTAGCACTTGAGTCCCAACTAACTCAGTTAATGTGTACAGAATCATAACCAGAAGAATGGGGGGATTCAAGAGCTGGGGGACTGGTACGGGAGTCAAAGTTAGAGGGGATCAGAAGAGAGAGCAGCTTGTTCAGGATAACTCTGAGGCAAACTTATCATGTTAACCACACAACTAGAGTGAGCTTCTCTGCAGAATTAAAATAAATAGATATATTATTGTATTTTATACATATAGAATCATAGAATCACTAGGTTGGAAAAGACCTTTGAGATCAAGTCCAGCTACTAAATAATATCCCTAAGCGTTTCATCCACCTGTCTTTTAAATGCCTTCAAGTAAGGTGACTCAACCATCTCCCTGGACAGCCTGTTCCAGTGCCTGATAACCCTTTCAGTGAAGATTTTTTTCCTGATGTCCAGTCTGAACCTCCTCTGGTTCAAGTTGGTGCCATTCCCTCTCATTCTATCACCTATCACTTGGCAGAAGAGACCAACACTCACACCTCTACCACCTCCTTTCAGGTAGTTATAGACAGTGATAAGGTTTCCTCTCAGCCTCTTCCTCTCTAGGCTAAGCAGCCCCAGGTCCCTCAGCTGCTCCTCATAAGACTTGTTCTCCAGCCCCTTCACGTGCTTTGTTGCCCTTCTCTGGGTATGCTCCAGGACCTCAGTGTCTTTCTTGTAGTGAAGAGCCCAAAACTGAATGCAGCATTTGAGGTGCAGCCTCAGCAATGCTGACTACAGAGAAACAATTGCTTCCCTGGACCTGCTGGACACGCTGTTTCTGATACAATCCAAGATGCTATTGGCTTTCTTGGCCACCTGGGCACATCACTCTTTGGACTCAGCCACCCAGCCAGTTTCTTACCCAGCAGAGGGTGCACCTGTCCAGGCCATTGGCAGCCAGTTTCTCAAGCAGAATACTGTTAGAAATAAGTGTCAAAGGCTTTACTGAAGTCCAAGTGTGCTATGCATCCACAGCCTTTCCCTCATCCATTAAGTGGGTCACCTTGTCATAGAAGATCAGGCTAGCTTGGCAGGACCTACCTTCGATAAATCCCTGTCGACAGGGCCTGATCAGCCAGTTGTCTTGTGTGCTGAGTGATATCACTCTCAAGATGATCTGCTCCATGACCTTCCCTGGCACTGAGGTCAGATTGACAGGCCTGTAGTTCCCTGAATCCTTCCTCTGACCCTTTTTGTAAATGGGCACAACTTCAACCTCCAGTCAAGTGGAACTTCCCCAGTCAGCCAGGACTGCTGGTAGATGATGGAAAGTGTTTCAGTGAGCACCTCCACCAACTCCCTCAACACCCTCAGGTGTATCCCATCTGGCCCCATAGACTTGTGAACATCTAATTGGCCAAGCAGGTCTTTAAGCATTTCCTCATGGATCATGGGAGCTTTGTTCTGCTTTCCTTCCCTGTCTTCTGGCTCAGGAGGCTCAGTACCCACAAAACACCTTACCTTACTATTAAAGACTGAGGCAAAGAAGGCATTAAGTACCTCAGCCTTATCTGCATCCTTTGTCACAAATTTCCTCCCTGAATCCAGTAAAGGAAGGAGAAAACACGGAGAAAAGGATGGAAAACAGATACTCTCTTTAAGGGGTTGCCTGGTTCTTTTTGGTACGTGCTAGTGAAAGCTTAGGACATTCTGTGCTTGTGTAAGTGAATCCTCTCTCTTGTTTGGTGCTTTGCTTGCAGCCTGTCACCTGTAAAGATTGCAAAGAATTTGTTCAATCAGCCCAGCTTACAAGCAACTTAGTGAACAGGAACTTTTCCTTTCTTCATTGTTTCATGCCCCAAAATCTAATTTATAACCACATTCCTCTCTGACTGCTGAGGGCAGTGGAATGTGTTCTCCTATGGATATGTGCTCTGTGCCTGCCCCATGCAATCATTTCAGCAGTCCTCATCTTCGGTACAACCTCCTGAGCTCTCAGTGTTCCCACAGCAACCAAGTTAGGGACAGGTCTCCTCCAGGATTCAGCAACAGCCTTGGAAAACCCCACTGAGGATCTTCCTGTTCCTCCCACCTTCCCCACTTGCCTGTGCTTGCTCCTGCAAGTGTTCTCTAGTCTGTTCTGCTTCTCATTTTCCATTAAAACATGCTTGGTTTGTAAGGCAGAAGAGGGTTGCTAGGAGGGGATGCTTACAGCGTTAATATGGGGTGAAAATAGAAAGGGAGTGCTTGATTTGGGGTGAAAATAGAAAGGGAGTGCATCGCTACTCTGGAGAGGGGAAAATGGTCCTGCCCCAAAAGTTCGTTTTCCCAAGAGCCTGAAACAGTGGTCTGTGGTCCTTGTCCCATTTCTATCGCATCCCTGGGTTGCCCTCACACACCTCCTGAGTTCAGCCTGGGCGCAGTGTTCAGTTTGACCTCGCTTAGATACCAGCTGCCCAGTTTATACGCCCAGGGGAGATGCGTTAGTTACAGAGCCTGCGGTGAGGTCACGTGTAATCAGGTAACGGGCGATTACAGGACTACTTAGTTCACTTCCAAGTCAGTGCCATTCTCAGATCTTTGCTGCTTTAGTCGCTGTCTCTCAAACAAACTCGGCACGGCTCCCGCGCCCCCTGGCGTAAAATACATGAACTTGCTCCTCACCCCCAGTCTCTGTCACCGCAGATGCTGCAGAGCAGGCACAGGGACGAGGTCCCGGCTGGACTCCCTGGCAGGAGGGAGCTGAGCTCAGGAGCTGGATTCAGGGATGTACAGATGCAGGATAGGGTCAAAGAGACAGACAAGCTCCTTACTGGTTATTGGCCATTAAAGAAGAGAGATTGACCCTTGTGATCCCTCAGTTTTATACCTGCTGTGATGTATAAGGAACAGAATATTTTGCTGGTCAGTTTTGGGTCACCTGTCCTCTCTGCCTCTCCTGGCAGGTGTGATCCTTTTTCTCAATTTTTTCAATGAGATTTAACTACATAGATGGGTTCAACTCTTATTAAAAACAGGGCAGAAACGGACATTGAATTTTATTATGGTTTACTTCAATTAATTTAATCTCCAAATTAATAAGGGTGTAAGAGGCTGATTAAGTGAAAAAATACATTGTTGGTAACTAAACTGCAGAACAAGCAGGCTTTGACTTTTCTCTATGCATGGAGAAAGATGCTAAAGGCAAACAGCAAAGGCAAGCATTATGTATGTCAGGTCTTAATCAGACCAAAATGTAATCAGTGTAGATATATAGCAGTACAAAATCCTATACACAGCATCCTTCTGCCAGCACTCCAGGCTCAAGGAGCTGACATGTAACAGTTAGAAACAAAAATGGTACTCTTAAGATTTTAGCCTGAGAGTTTCACATAGACTAGCAATTACGCTAGACTTGCTGATTCTGACCCTGTCTGAGCATCAGGTGGAAAGTGTGACACTGGGTCAGTGTTAGTCTGTGATAAATCAAGATTGGCTGGTGACTGGGGAGCCTGCATCCAGCTCTCTGCTACCTCAGCCTCTCCAACTCCATCCTCCAAAACCAGAAGGCAATTGGAGGTATGTTGCCCACTGTGCCTCTGCAGTTTCTGGCCTAGAAACAATTTGCAGCTGCTGCTTTCATACAGATGAAAGAAACAGTTGGTGTCCTCAAACTGTTGTCTGTCTCCTCATACTAGAAATTTTGGATAGCACTGCAGGGCATAGCCAGTACCTGAGAAACATAAGACTTCACTATCCTGATATTCTCTAGGAGGAAAGTAGATGCTGTTTTCTCTGAAACCTTCTGTTTATGCACTCTACTTTTTTAAAACCTTTTTCCATAACGGTCCTCAAGGTGTACAGCTCCACTTCTCTGTGTGGTGAAATGTGGAAATATGCACATGCACAGAGGATGATGAAGGTCATAGGACGAATTTAAAAAGGGGAAGTTTAAGCTGAACTCCAGGAAAAATATCTTGCTAGAGAAAAGTTTTGTCTAGTGAGTCCAACCTCCCCAGAGAAGTAATAGAAGCTTCATCCATGAGAGTATTTAAAACCATTGTAAAAATCAAATAAATATGCAGTAGGAACAGTTTTGCCTTAGCAATGAAATAGAGTAGATGGCTTAGCCGATATCATCCATCTCTAACATCCATGGTTTTGTCTGTAAGATGTTAAGTCTCTGGAATTACTGTTCAGGGCTTGTGTCAACTGAAGCTGTATAAGCCATGACAAAAATCTATATCCCCCTGGGTTTTATTTAATTTTCCTTTTAGAATGATAATAATGGTTAAAGTACAGGGCATAGACTGGAGAGAGTGACTGGTATTAATGATGTCTTTTGTGTATGCTGTGCCATCAGCTTTCATCAGCTGATCACAGATTGAAAGGATATGACTTCTGCCTCAGCCACCATTACTTAAAAGAAAATTCTCTTTCCTTTACCTGGATGTAATCAGCTTTTAAACCTCATATGCTCATTTTGGTCCAAAGTTGTCGAGTTATTGTTGGGATATCTGTTGTGATTTATTTATATAATTGGATTGGCCTAGATATCCTTGACAATAGCTTAGGAAAGTACTAATAGAATAAAGAGTTTTAGCACGTATTTCACAGCATTGTCGTAATAGAATAAAGTCCCACTAGACCCCAAATATTCTGATGAGCCTTACCCATCAGTCACGTCCTGTCTGGCTGCAGAGAAGGATGGGGTTTGCATTGCATCCTGACGGTTAATACACTTACGCTGTTAGAGACTTAAAAGCAGGGGGGAAAGCTTCCCAAAGGCAAGGAGCACTGCCACAGGATGAGTTATTTATGTGCAATGTTCCTTCTGCGTGGAATTCGTGTGTGGCTGTGGCATTAACAGGTGCAGACAGATGCACTTGTGTGCTGCTGCTCTGTGCATTGTACAGCCTGCAGGTTCACAAGATTCAGCAGAGGGTTCTGCTGCTCTGAAACAGTTGTTAACCTGAAATGTTTAATTATGTTAGTGTTCATTTTTATGGCAATGTTTTAAAGCTTTACACTGGAAGTTGGACCAGTAGTGAAAGCAGTGATAATATGGAATGCATTTGCAAATGCATGTATGCTTTCATGTATTTTATACTGCAAATGTGTATTGTGCAATTACAGAATAAAGGCTGCTTGGGTGTAATGTTAAAGTTGTTAAGCTAAACACACAAGCAGTCAGAAAGCCCGGAGAACCACTTGTGGCACAGAGGACCCTTGACTTTGACAAGTGACAAGTGACTCCTAGGAGGTCCCGCAGCAGGTGTTGCAGCCTTGTCTGTAGGTTGGCATGTTTATGATTTCATTGCCTGTTAGGAAGTGCTGGAATGTGCTCAGTGGGAGAGACTCTTCAGATAATTCAGCTCCCAAAGCCCATTAAATTTTTACTGAACTAGCATTGGTTAAGATTCTGGGAGGATTTAGTAGGATTTTGGTTTTGACAAAGCATAACGAATGTATATCTCTCAACTAGACCCACTTCAAAGGTAGACATGTTAGAACTCCCCACTAAATTGGCAGTGATGAGAAACAAGTGATTTCTGATTTTCTTCTTTTTTTTGATTTTTTTTCTTTTTGTTTTCTTCTTTTATTTCCCCCACAAAGAATCCTTAGTCTGATGTGGACCACTCTGTGGTAAATGAAGGCAGAATGCTTAAAGTTTGATGAATGAGAAACTACAGGAGAGTTTACATTTAAAAGACAATTGCTAAGCAGGGTAATGTAAGTAAAACATTTTGTAATGTTTCATTTATGTACTATGAATCACGGACCTCATTCTCTCCTTTTTTGTAACAGAAAGCTTCAGTCATACAGAACAGGACTGAACTAGCTGGGTTTTTTTGGGGGTTTTTTGGGGGGTTTGGTTTTTTTTAATACTGGTATATTTTAAAACAAATCACAGAATCACTAGGTTGGAAAAGACCTCCAGGATCATCGAGTCCAAATAAAGTATTAGGAGGAGTTTTCAAAAATATGTATGGTAGATGGCTTCCTAACTGCTCTTTGCAGCTTTGAAAGACTCTGCTTAATACAGAATCCCTTTCAGCAAGCCCAGAAGGCAGAGATGGTTTGTAATCCAAAGCACAGCTCGAATACATATCTAGAAGCTTGTAAAAAGGAAGAGCATTGTGGCTGAGACTGATACCAGAGATAAATGTGAATTAGAGGGTTTCCGAGGAGCAGCTTTGGCACTGTGTTTAAATTGCCCTTTTAGAAATGCTTTTAACAGTATGTGATAAGTGTATGTTTAAAGGAGGAATGTATCTGGGGTAGTAACTGATTAAAAATTAATTTACAATAACAGCATGAAAGGTAGAAGAGGACAGGCTAATGTTTTATTTAAATGGCTTTTCCATCCTGTGTATCTCTAGTGTAAGTCTTGTTATGAAAGTGAAGCCCATAGGATGCAATTCATTCGGAGCCTCCACAGGGGGTGAAATGTATCTTTGAGGAAAGCGATTTTAAAAAAATATTCTTTCATAGATACAAGAGTAGTTGGATCAAGGCATCATGTAAAGCAATAAAATTCAGTGGTAGCTGTGTTGTTTTTGAATATGATGTCATTTTCAAAATACCACAAAGGGTAAAGCCCTTCACTAGGTAAAGCCAAGCCCAGAAGAAGTGCTGCGTAATGGCCAGTACAGTGTTTTTGCATTTTTAATTATGATCATATACACCCTTTGAATGCTGAAGATCTGCTACCCCCTATGGACTAACTGGATTAGTGTGAAATGCGTAGATATAGAAGCAGAAAGTACAATGCTGCATAAATGGCATCTTGGCTTGTATCAGAAATGGCGTGACCANGGAGCTGGCCTCTTCTCCCAAGTGACAGGGGACAGGACAAGAGGGAATGGCCTCAAGCTCTGCCAGGGGAGATCTAGGCTGGACATTAGGAAAAAAAAATTCACAGAAAGGGTGATTGGGCACTGGCAGAGGCCACCCAGGGAGGCAGTTGAGTCACCTTCCCTTGAGGTGTTTAAGGCACGTGTGGACAAAGTGCTAAGGGGCATGCTTTAGTGTCTGATAGGAATGTTTGGACTCGATGATCCGGTGGGTCTCTTCCAACCTGGTTATTCTATGTTTCTATGAAATGCTTTAAAATCCTAAGTGTTGTCTTTGGAAAAACACCTGGGCTCTTTGAGGTTTGGCTGGTCTGAATCAGCTTCTAGGAAGAGATGAGCCAAATGCAGAGCAGGCAAAAGAAGTGGTGTGATTTTTTGAAAATGATCTGCCTGCTAACTAGTGGGTTGTTTCTGTCAGTTTTAACTAACCATGCCTTTTCCTTTATGTTAGATAGAATTCTGGGTTAGGATGATGGTCTAACAGATATCTCATCTGGACCTGGATTAAAAAAAAGTAGTAGTGTTGCAAGAAAATCTGTCTTGTGACTGCCACTAATAAGTTATTGCCAAACTGCTTGGAAAATGCATGTTTCACTCAGATACTTGAATCCTTGTATAAGTCTTCCCTTAAAACCAAACAAAAAAACCCCTACCTAAATACCAAAACCAAAACATCCAAAAAAGAAAGCTAAAGCAACTGATGAAAGTCAAGAAAATAGAAAGAAATTCTTAAGGCAAAGTAACATTTTCTAATAATGTTGATTATGGGGAGAAATTACTTCAGAAAAACAGTAAATATGATGGTGGGGCTGAGTGTGCTCAGTGTTTTCTGGAAGTTATCTACTTCCTTGGGAAGCTGTTATAGCACAGGCCTGTCCACCCATCGTTTGATTGGTAGCATCCATTCCTTTCTGAATGTGGTTTTGTTGAGCCCTCTCTCTTTTTGTGATCTTCACTTCACCTTTAAATCAATCACTTATTCCTAAGGATCCTGTAAAGTGTATGTGGTATGCTCTTGTGAACAAGCTGGTTGGGCTCAGGCACACACAGTGTCTGCAGAAAGTTTTAGAAAATTATGGTGAATAATAATCATATTTCTGGCAACATTCTTTTTTTTAAAAAAAATTCTGGTGGCTTAAGATGTCAGCCACTTGGATCATTTCCACAAACATGGACATAGTATCTATAAAGCACTTCTACCTGAGTGTGTCAATCCGTATTTTACCACATGTATTTCTAAGAGTATGATTCAGCCCTCATTTAGACAGTTTTGTAATAGTATAATTCCCTTGATTTCCCCAGAGGTATTTTTTATGTACCTGAGTTTAGGTGGGATTAGACTGGACCCAAGTATTTAAGCAATGAAATCAGTACTAGACAAATAAGACAAAGTTTATTTGGACTAGGTATAATAAACAAAATCCAGTGCTTGTGAAACTGCTGAATCCATGATGAAGTTGGTCTTCTGTGTGTGCAGGAGGAACCATTTTCATACAGTGCAAATAGTGCTGTATTTTTGCTGAATGTTTCCAGCAGAGGGCAGATAAATACACCTTTTTCAACCTCTGTGATATTTGAAAAGGAAAGTTCCACTGTAAAAACATGAACATCAAGTTTTATATATTGCAGCAATAAATTATGAATCTGTAAAATGAAGAAATAAAATCAAACCAAGCTTTTCATTTAAAAGTAAAGTCAAACAAGCCAAAATTTGCAACATCAGCTTTTCAGTTGGTGCTTTAGCATCATCCTTTTAAAAACCTTACTCTCTTGATATACTAAGTCATGACATAAGCTGTGTTCTTTGTAGTTTTTCCCTCTTTGGGTAGTGCTGTAATTTTCTAGCATTATATAAATTATACATAAGGGAAGGGAAATTATATCTACTCTCTTGTACTCCTTTGTACAAGGCCTGCTTATACTTCCTTAGCTGCAGTTTCTGGTTATTCACAAGTTTCTTGCCAGATTTCTTCCAGCTGATACTGCACACTCATCTCATGACCCAGGCACAGCATATGCTTCTCCCTTGGACATCCATTACTTCTTTCTTGAAGCAAAATCTGAGTAATCTCTGAATCACAGAATTTCAGTTTTGCTAGTTATAAGCTATTTATCTGACCTGTCCTTTCAATATCTCACCAGACTGAGCATATAACAGGCCCCGATGTCTTCCAGTGTAGAATCTGTGGCTTCTGGTACAGTGGAAGGATGTCAGTCTTTAAAATAAATTTATTTGCTTCCTGTGGAAACCAGTTCCCCAGCCAGAGGAGGCTGCTCTTCAGGACACTTCAGAAGAAAGAAATTATAGCTACAGGAATTTTCACAAGCCTGCAATTCTCATGCAGGGAAATTTCAGAGGGTCACCAGCACAGTGATACCTGCTGCTAATGTCTCAGTCTGACTACTTGTCTTTTGTATACAGACCATCTTCGTTGCCCTGTCATCTAATAAGAGGGCCATGCAACCTTCAAGAATTTACTTTTAGCTTTGAGAAAATATTCTGAAGAAGTGTTCACCTGGATAAATTTTCTGTTTTCTCCTATTCAGGTGTGGCACAAATGTGAGTACTATAATTTATACTGTCATTGTAGTTTGCTTAGTCAATATAAGAATACCCATGTGATTATTTTGTGTATTTGAAATGGACCTGAATTTCCTGTTAATTTTAGCTAACAAAAGATAAATGTATCACAAGAAGGAGAGAGATACTTGGCTTATAGCTCTTTAAATGTCTGGATGCAATACATTTATATTTTCACTGCATCTCATGTCTTCAAGCAGTGTTCAGAGTCTCCAGATGAAACTATATTTCATCACATTAACAAAATTCTGTGACTTTCTGCAAATTAGATGTGTGTTTTGTTAGTTAATAACTGTTGTTATAATATTGGCAAATGAGGGACAATTCCAAAACCAACTGAACTTTGCCAAGTTTGTCTGCATGATGATCTCACTCTCTGTTTGTATAATCATAATGTCTACAAATTCCAGTAACAGATGTTTCTGTCTAGATGCAGTCCAATGAAGAACTACAATCTAAGTCAATAATGGAGAACAGGAGTTGTACCTGAGGAATGGAGGGAAGCTACTGTCACTGCAGTCTTCAAAAAGTTCAAGGAGGAAGACCAAGGAAACCAAAGGCCAGTCAGCCTCGCCTCCATCCCTGGAGAGATGATGGACATCCTAGATGTCATCTTGAAGCATCTGGAGGACAAGAAGGTTATTGGCCATGGTCAACATGGATTCACCACAGGCAAACTGTGCATAACCTTCTATGATGGCATAACTGGCTGGGTAGATGAGGGGAGAACGGTGGATGTTGTCTACCTTGACTTCAGCAAGGCTTTTGACACTATATCCCATAACATCCTCATTGGTAAGCTTAGGAAGTGTGTGTTAGGCTAGTTGGCAGTAAGCTGGATTGAGAACTAACCTAGTGGCAGAGTCCAGAGGGTTGTGATCGGCAGTGAAGGCTGGTTGGAAGCCTGTAGCTAATGGTTTTCTCCATAAAAAAGGGTCAGTACTGGGTCCAGTCTTGTTCAACCTATTCATCGATGATTTGGATGAGGAGATGAAGTGTTCTCTCAGCAAGTTTACTGACACAAAACTGGGAGGAGTGGCTCATACACCAGAAGGCCCTGATAGACTTGGACAGGCTGGAGAGCTAGATGGAGAGGAACCTAATAAAGTTCAATAAAAGCAAGTGTAAAGTCCTGCACCATGGGAGGAATAACCACCTGCACCAATACAGCTAGGAGGTGACTTGCTGGAAAGCAGCTCTGCAGAGGACTTGTGAGTCCTGGTAGACAAGTTAACAATGACCCTGCAAAGTGCCGTTATGGCCAAGAAGGCCAATGGATTCCTGGGGTACATTAAGAAGAGTGTGGTTCTCCTCCTCCTTTACTCTGCCCTAATGAGGCTCCATCTGGAGTACTGTGTCCAGTTCTGGGCTCCCCAGTTTAAGGAAGACAAGGAACTACTAGAGAGGATTCAGCAGTGGGCCACAAAAATAATCAGGGGATTGGAGCATCTCTTTTATGAGGAAAGGCTGGATCTGTTTAGCCCGGGGAAGAGAAAATTGAGAGAGGATCTTTTCAATCCTTATAAATATCTAAAGGTTGGATGTCAAGAGGATGGGGGCAGACTCTTTTCAGCGGACAAGAGGCAATGGGCACAAACTGGAGCATAGGAAGTTCCACCTGGAAATGAAGAGAAACTTCTTTACTGGAAAGAAAACAGAGCACTGGAACAGGCTGCCCAGAGAAGTTGTGAAGTCTCCTTATCTGGAGATAATAAAAATTCACCTGGATGTATTCCTGTGCAGCCTGGTCTAGATGAACCTTCTTTAGCAGGCGAGTTGGACTGGATGATCAAACAGAATGGGTCTCACCTCAACCACCTGGTGATTCTTGGAATGCCTGCAGATGCAGCAGAGAGTCCAAAGCTGCTTTGCTTGGATAATCAGAGGCTTTGACATGTGTATTATTTTGTGGACCAAGTATATAGCCTGAACTCATGGACCCCAAAATCATGATTTCTCTCTAGGAAAAAAAATGGCATATCTAATCAAACTCCTTTTTCCTTTGTGTTTAAGAAGCACTTATTCAGCATATGGAGGGAAAAGAAGGGGGCTCGGGATGGATATTCCACAGCCAGTGGTCATGCAGGATTGCTGTTGAAGTGGAGTGTAGGCTCAAAGTCACTGTGTGGTTATACTCTGTGGTTCGGTCAGAAATAGTATCACCATGGGCTCCTTAGTTCCCCTCTTTTGTTGAAGTCTAACAAATGGTATCAGTCTGAATAGTCAATGAAGTAAGGAGCATCTAGAAAATGACAGCTTTTTTTTTTTTCACTTACACTGCTTTTTTCTTCCCTGTAATTCTACACATAATAGTGAAACAATTTGTCTATCTTGTGCTATTCTTATCCCAGTGGCTTATGCCCTCCTGCATCACATTAAATTGCTCTTGGAGCTGGCAATTAAATTGAATATGAAGGGCCTAAACCCACAGGAGGAAGCTGGAATAGAGGATGGATGTTGGATCTGTCGTAGGAGGAGGTGTTTGGCTGGCTGCAGTCCTAGGCTGCTGTCCAAGGAGAAATAAGCCATTAAATGTAAGAAAAGCACTCCCACCCAAACTGATCCTCTAGCAGTTTTGCTTTACCTTCCTAGTGGCTCACTTTAGTGTCACATCTGTCCACTTTCAAGGCCTCGGAGAGCTGAAAGTTGAATAATTGCATGTTTACGATTCCTAAGGCATAGTGACTGTTTCTCTGGGGATAGGAGAAGAGTAAGATGTATTCTGTAATAGAAGCAGATTCCTTCAGTAAGAAAAACGGAGTATTTTTATCAGGTAATAGAACAGTTGGACATTAACTCCGAGATGTCAGATAATGTCATGCCTGCATGACAGAGACAGGCTCTTTGCAAGCCATGGAATTATTGTTTTTTATTTCACACAGGACATGTAAGGCTGTTTGGTTTATTTTGACTAGCTTCCAGCACAAGGAGCTGTGATTTCTGTGCTAAATGGGACAGGATTTTGAACTATTTGGAACAGATGGAGAGAGAATTGGACTCTTGTGAAGAATGGGAGTTTTCAATGCAGATGGATTAGAAGGTCACCTTTAAACTGCTATTTTCCCCACACCTGTGCCCAGCATACAGCTAAACCTTTGCATAATACTGTCATACTCACTCTTTGGCCAAATCAATTATTTTAAAATCCACTTTTTCTATTAACTAACACCTTCAGAATTATCTTTCCAGTCTGTCATAACCAAGGTATACTGGTCTGTAAGTGGAGGATGAAGATATTTTGTGAAGAATTATAGGGGAAAAAAAAGATGTGTTGGTAGAAGAAAACTTCTTTTGTTCATAATAAATGAGATGATCTAAACCACTTCCAATTGCCCTGTATTTCTGTGACATACGAATTGTAGTAACTTAGGTGTAAATCTGACTTCCTCTGGAGCTACTAGGGGAACACAGCTGCTTACGTGGAGTGTTAGGAGGCTTGGTCACTACACATTTGGTTTAATGGTTTACTGATACTGTTATTCTCCAGTTACAAAGAATGCAAAGAAGAAGAAAAGTCACAAACACCTTACCTTCCTCTCAGTTAGTGGTGCTCTTTGGCAGCTATTAAGCTTTTGGGATATCCATTTTTGTGGTATTAACTTTCATTGTGGTGCCAATATAGGCTTTTAAAATATTAGCCTCAGTAATTATTGGGAGCTGAAGACAACTGGCTGTTGTTTTAATTGCCTCTTTATAACTGATTATGACTTTTGGACACTTCCTATAGCCTTACAAGGCATCCACTTTTTTTTTTTTTCCCCCTGGGATCAAGAACATATTTTTTTTCAGCAGGGTTTCTCATACCCAGAACTTTTCAAATTTATTCACAACAATAGGTAAATATTTGAATGTATTTGTAGAAATTGTAGATCAGATTGGCAAAAATTCAAGGCCTTTTTTTAAAGCTTTTTAGTGTTTCTGAATCTGGATGGTTGGAAAAAGGCCAGACAATAATATCCTCACATATCAGTCTGCACAGTCGCATGAAGCCCTACTGTTTCTATGACAACAAATAGCTTTTTCGTCACCATCAAATCAGTTCTGTGAAGTACAGTACCCTGTACAACAGATTAGTGGGAAGATGGTAAGCCTTCTGGATTTGAAGGTGTACATGTACATGTAAAGGCTCATATTTCTCAGACTTTGTTTATGCTAATATTGTAGTAACAAACTGACTGCTGTGCAGCATGGAGATACCTCAGTGAGCTTCAGACAGCAGTCTACGCAGTGCATTAGGAACTGTGAATTTGTTGCTCTGCTGAGAAGTGACTTATGTGTGTTGGTTTTTCTTGTTCAAATGCTTCCCACTGGCTTGTAAGGAAGCTGCAATACAGAAGGATGCTTTTCTTGAAGAAAAACTTGTTTGATTATCTCCTTCCTGTGTGCATTCAATAGGCCTACATATACTGAAAGACTGGGAACACATTTTCATATTTTTCTCATGTCTTCCCATGCTTTTGCTTCCACATTTCAAGGAATGTTTTGTACAACTCACTCCTCTGTTCTTCCCGAATCTCTACTGAGCACTTCTTTTGCAGTCTCGCTTCACCAAATTTACACTTCACTGCTTTTAACAGTTGGTTTTTAATGGTCAAGTTACAGGTTGTCTTATACCTCCAACACCTCCTCTGCTTACCCTTGATCCTCACTATTTCTTTCTCCCTCATCTTTCAAAACTCAGTATTTTTTTTTTGTCTCTCAAGATGGCTTCTTAGCATCTTTTCTGTCTGTGTCTGCTCTGAATACCAAAGCTGTGATGGCAGTTTTTGGGGAATAGCTGGCTGTCCTTTGCACCTCCTGGCAAAATTATAGGCAGTTGTGCTGCTCTGTGCTGATAGTGGGCTTGCTGATAGTGGGCTTGCTGCCCTTCAGGTGCCTCCTCAAAATCTAGTTCATGGAGCTTCCGAGTGGTAGCCCTTTGTGTACTCTTTGCAAATGCCAGGCTCCTTGTAACTGCTTAAAGGAGAGAAGACAGGCAGCTTGCATCTTGCCTCCTCAGGTAGCAATGACAGCAGTCAGTGAACATGACTACGTTTATCTTCATTTTTCACTCCGCATCCAGGACAAACACACTTCTCACCCACCTGGAGTTACACCTTTAGAAAAATCTTCCTTTGTTGCCTGACTGAGCCTGAATACTAATAGTTGGCAGCAGGAGGCAATCTTTTCTTCTGCATTGTCTGTTGGTGATATTAAACTTCAAAGGGAACAAATTGCATCAAAGATGATGCTGAAGAGACTGTTGTCCTTACCAAATGGTGAGTACTGCGTACTGTGGACACATATCTGTAAATGCCATTCTGTGTCTTATGGAAAGAAGCCCTCTTTTTTAATCTATTTTGCTTCAGTGCTTGGTAAACTGTATTTATTATTGAAGCCCTTTCAGACTGTAAACTAAATCAAGAAAACAGCTTCCCTTTACTATTTTTTAAACAAGCACTCTCTTTTATTAAAACATGATTGCTTTACTGACATAAGTCATGGAGGGACAAAATAAACCAATAGCACAATGCTATTGAAAGCTTTTCATGGAGGAAATACCATTAAAATTCCAGCAGGGTGTGAGTTTGGCTCTAATATATATGGTATTTTCTTAACTGCAAATCTGCCAGCTGTGCTTTACATTATGTCCTGGATTTTGCACCTCGTAATGGTGGATATGATTATCAAATGGCTGGAATACACAGAGCTAAAATTATTAGTATTCCAGAAATGATGATGGGCCAGGACTGAAATATCCCCTTCTTCCTCAGGGGAACCCCAGAGTCATTCTAGAATACTACAGAAATTCAGGTCAGGTATTTAGAGCTAGAATATAAAATCAAGACACAAAATGAAGGAGAAGGATGTGGATTTCAGTATTCTTAATCAAAGTAGTTGAATCTTCTCCTAGATGAGACTGGCTGTGCAGTTTTTAAGAGAGAAAAATAGTGTTACAGGCTCCTGTAGTAGACTTTACGTTTGAAAAATCTTTGCTCAGTCAAAACTTAACTACCTGGAAATGAGATGAGAGAAGCTGAAACATAGTATAAGAAGGAAAATTTTCAAAAACCTCTGATATAATTTTCCTGGTTTCCTGATAAAAGGCCTGAAGAAGAGTGTGCAGTATTATACTGGGGATGCAGAGAGCAGGTGAGGTAGAAGTGTGACACAGACATGAGACATAGTATGTAAGGCACCATCCAGTGAGAATGGAGTTTGGTTTTTTATCTCTGCCTCTCACTTGATTTTCAGAGAAGAGGACAAACAGCATTTATGCATGCTGAGGGTGCTGGTGGTTGGTTCTCTCTTGACCACTGGTCCAGATCCATGGTAGGACTGGAAGTGTTCCCAACAGAATTCAGTCATGCACAAGATCCAGGAACAAATAGGCCATGTTACAGACCTTATGTATACTCTCTAATCGCTACAGAGTGGGATGGATGCTTGCAAGTATTCCATGGCATGCTTAAACGCCCTAACTGCAGAGCTATTTGTGGCTCATTTTTGTAGGTTACATTTTTCTCTATGTTATAGTGGAACTAGATCCATGATGCTCACCCCAGAAAGATTTATTGCATTGACTGGGGCCTGTATTGATTTAAGTAGAGGAGTATATTGTTTGTCAGTAGCAATGCATTTGGTCTACTCCTGCTAGTCCAATGACAGTGAGATGAGAGCTGTGCTCAATATTTGGACTTCAAGGTTACTGTTAGATAAACCTTCCCTTTGTGTTGCAAAATAATGATGTGTTGAAGATGAAGACCATTTATTCATGTGGTTTGTCTCTCTGAGCTTGGAATTAAGTCCAGTTGCTTCTAGGTACAAGAGGAGAAATGAATCTCCTTTAGCAGAATTAATTTTAAAAGATGTCAACCAGATGTCCTGTACTGCCATATCAGCAAATTTCATGGAGATATTCTAGGCCAGGAAGAATGTTTGAAAAGGAATTGTCAGGGGAAATGTAGCAGAAGTTCAAAGAACTGTGTGTGATTGTAAGCATATTATATTTTTTATTTGCCTTCTGCTCAGAGACTTACAAAAAATCAAACCAATTTGCCTGGCTGTAAGCTAGAACTGTAAACCTCATGAATACTAAATATATAGGTTAGCCAAACAAATCTGCAGTCATGGTTTGTACAAGTAGATGGGCCATGTCTGTGAGCCTTTTGAGGAAACCTCTAAGTGCTTTGGCAGGATTTGACCTTGCCAATATTTTATACCAAAAGAAGGAAAGCTGTAATTCAGAGGTGCAAACTTGAGAGGGAAAGGTCACAGATTTAACGAAAAACACTGTTTAATGTACAGTTCTATAAGCACAAATGCTGATGTATGAGAAGTGCTGTTGATTAAATCGGGGATGTTAAATCCCTGCTAATACTGTAACACTTAATGGATTACAATGGAAAGTAATAAGCAAGGAAAACCACAGGAAGAACAGCGCGATTCTTTAATTATGCAAGCAGTAAAAGAGTTGGCTGTTTTTAACTAATCAAAATTACAAACTGCTAGAGAAAATGGGAGTTGTTGTGTTTTATATGAAAGTGATTCACCTTTCCTTTAAAATTATTTTCTGGTAGTGACCAGTGCCTGACACTTAAATATTCAGCAAGCCAGTGTCTATGGGGATAGGGCAAACACTGCCAGGCAGCAGTGCCTGCCTGAGGCTTGGCTAGTGGATCTTGTTGCAATTTCTCTGCTACAGATAGTAGCAGGATGATGTGGATGCCTGCTTCAGCACTAACCAATACTTCTGACATACTCTTTGTTCCTTACTATTGTGGGCTAAACATGACCCAGACCAAAAGCACATTGCATAAGCAGCAATATGAAACACCTGCTCTGCATTAGGCCTGCGTGGAGGTCAATCATTAGTCTGCAGGCAGGTTAGAAACACTGTAAGCTGTAAGCATCTGTTCCCCAAAGCACTTAGGAGGAAAGCTGATTTCATTATGATAGGGGTCTCTGTTAGCCCATCTCATGTTTCATTCCCGTCTCCAGGAATTTTACTCTTAGAATGCTACTCCCAAGCTCTGCAACAAAATTATTGGATGAATTCTGAAACTTCTTCCATCTTGCCTTAATATTGCATCAGTATTATTTTGCAAGGGAAACATCAACTTCCCCTAGTTCTTTTGCAGCATGTGACGAGTTGGTTTTGCAATCTGAGGACTTCCTGTACTCAGAGCTTATCATCATTAGCAGATACTGTCATTAGTTATAAAGCTCTTCATCATACAGGTGCTCAGGTCTTTTTCATGACAAAATCTTTGCTTTCCTTTGCATTAGTCTATTGAGATAGAATTGCACCCAGAGGAAGAAGTAGTGATGGGGGCCTTGTGTCAAATGGTAAAGGCTTATAAAGTATGTAATGATACAGATAAACAGAGTACTGAAATAGGCCTACATTGGATGAAGACTACTAAACAAAGTAAAAATTCAGGGGTTGGGTAAATCACTGCTTTCTCTTTTGGTTGATGGGATGGCCTCTTTTTGACCACATCACAGTCAATCTGGGTTATTCTTAGGAAACAGAATCAGTCTGGATTTGCCCATGTGACATAAAGAACGAAAGACTTGTTTATAGTTCCAGATTCTCTTATACTGTGTGAATCTTTGGAGTGAAGTCTTCTTTCTTCCGGCCCTGGCTTTAACTTTTGAGGAGAATAGAAAGACGCATGGCACACTTTCTCCATTGAGTGCTTTTAGAGGTATTGTTTAGGAGTGATGTAAACTTCAGGTTTTTTTCAAAGCAAGTTAAACTTTAACTACAATTTGATTTTAAGCTTCTTTCTCCACAAGACTGCATTTTGTCAAAAATATAATCCATTATGCTTACATATGGGAATAGCAACCCTTTCTACAAACAGGAAAAAGTGATGAAGACAAATAAACTAAAGCTACTTTTCTCTACCACAGTGCTAGCCTTCACTTTTTAAGACTCTGGCAGCAGCAAAGAGGCAAATAATAGCAGAAGGAATGCCCAGTTTTGAGGGACATATTTTTTAAAAAATGAAGTGTTATACATAGCTAGTTCATTCCACAGGACTGAAGTAGTGTCCATTAGAATGGATCCCCGAGTCTTTTGACAAGTTTTTTTGAATCCTAGATAATAACTCAGGGAAATCCTCCACACTTGGGATTTGTCAGAAAACTTTAAACCAGGTAGATTACACGTGGGATTTCACTGTTTGCAATTCCTGCAGGAATATGCCTACTAGCACATCTTTTCATTATGATTTTTCTTTGCTAATTCTGTTATGTTAGTCTGGAGACATAAGTCTAAGAGGCAGAGGCCCCCATTTTTATCTATAGCCCCCCAAAATTTGTTAGTTTTTAAGTTTTAATCTTTTCCTCTTTCCTTTACATCTATTCTTGTCTTCCACACTACAAGGTCATACAGGTGCTCTGACAATCTTGAATCATCTACTCTACTAGTATCAGTTGGTAATTTAAGGCTGGGCAGTACATGCCAAGTATGTCAAACCTGGTTGCCTGCCAAGCACCACCACTCCATTTTTTTCAACATCTCAGAGGCTTTCTTTTCATGTTATTGAGCAATTCACATACCAATGTTGTGTAACTGCTGCTGCAGGGTGATTTTAATCCCTGCAACAGATGTGACTGTTTAAACCATAACACAGGTTTGTATTCTTGAGGAACCCATTTGTAGCAGAGCTTCAGCATCTCTTCATGTGTGGGTGCTAAATGGAATGCTCTAAAAGTTACGAACTTGGTCTTTGTGGGTCCTTGTCCATGTATAGAAGTATTGCTGACTGCCACTAGAAGATACTCATAAACTCCAGAAGTGAGGATTTGATTATACAGTTATTTTGAACATAAACTGACAAGAAAAAGTAGTCCTAGCATGTTTTTGGTGAAATGCTATTGTCTTAACACTTTCAATTCTGACATTGACAAGAGTTATATAGTAATTATCCAATTTTAATTTTTAAATCAAATTATAGGGGAGCAGGAAAGCAATGGCTTTGTTCATGCACTAGCAATTATCTTCTGTTTACTGCTACTCAGAATATCATTTGCTGCAGCTGTCCTCCAACTGTGTTAAAACTGGGACAACATAGCACTGAATTTTGCATGCAGATAATTTGGTTGCTTTCTGCTGAGTCATTATATGAGTATTGTCAGGTTAAAAAATGACTGGCCAATAATACTTGTGAAATTAAGAAAAAAAGACATGCCAATAAATGCTAGTTTCAGCCAGAAGTGTGCTGGTAATAAATGCTGTTTATTAAAAAGGGCTACACAGAATTTAAAAATCTGTTCACCAAATACTGTAAATTTGGAAAAGACGAACTGATTTAAATGTCCAACCAAAATGAACTTTCTTCCATTTGTGACACATCACTTTCAGACACAATGGTGTTTTGCAGCTAAATAAAAAAAATCTACCTTCAGTAATAAACCAAGGCACTAAAGAAAAAAGAACTGTTGGAAATATGTTGGAGTGTTTAGATTTATTACTGGTTTCCTAACTGGGAATAAAAAATAACTTTAAAATTATTATTTCATAATTTGACTTTATTAGAAAATCATACATGATTTAGATCATAATTAATCTTAAATTATAAGCACTTGTTTATAAAGTGTTCCAAAACTGGTGAGCTGTGCAACTGCCTGCACACTGTGTCATTTCCAAAACAGTGTGAAATAAACTGTTTCTCTGTGTTAATTGCTCCACACTCTAAAGACTTAAAACAATGAGTGATACTAATGCTTGTATAAGTTAGACTGCTCCTTCGTAACACTCAAAACTTTGCCTGCTGTGGAGATGAAAAAGTAGGAAACAGGAAGAAAATTAATTTTAAAAGGTATTTGAAAAGCCAGACTATATTATGCTCAGATTGAATTGAATTGTGCAAAGGATTAAGGATAGACTTTTTGTGCTAAGAGGGATGACTAGATTTTGAAATTATTCCTTCTTTCTTCTTTGCTATGGGAGCTCAGTGCCTGCAGTCTTTCCAAATGGCTCCAACAGGAGGGTTCAGAAAACACGCCAGACACATAATAAAAAGGTGACCTTTATTCTCTGGTCCCAGTGACCCAGACTGGATCACTGCTACTAAAGTTTGCTTTGATAGAAAGAGGGCAGAAACCACTATGCATTGAATAGTGACTGTGCTATTTTGTCTTAAAATGGCTGAAAATAAACTGCTCACAGCCAAGTCAAATAACAACAAGGAATAACACAGTAATGGAGAAATCGCTTGGATGGAAGATAATATAAACAACCTTAGTCATCTGAACATATCTAGAGGTGTGAAGATTAAAGATATTTACCAGTAGGAACTTTCTCTGAATTGCATTGGTTTTCTGGTTACTGTAAAGCAATTGCCTGTGCAGAGACCTAATTGATTCTGGAAGAGATCGATTCTCCGTGGGTTCAGATGTCTTGCGGGTTTTTTTTTTTTTTTTTTTTTTTTTCCTCCCATTTATACATAAGCACAAGCTTAGCTGCATTCTGAATGTCTTGTAGATAAGAAAATCACCTGTCTAATTTGTACAATTTGTACAAAACATTGAGTAGTGGCATAGAATTAGTTCAATAGAAACCTGTCCTGTTAGAAAGAGCCAATTCATTTTAGTTTTACTCTTTTATGGAGAGCTCTGCTGTCCATTGAGGAAAATTCTTTCCACACAAATACAGGGAGGAAGGGGAATCCTAAATATTAACAGAGCTACAAAATTGTTGTGAAGGAAGGATTTAGGCAGTCTGAGAGATATGAGCAACTTCATTTGCCCCATTTTCAGCAAACATTAATTTTCTGATTTCCTTTAGTGATACCATGATGAACAGGAGCACAAACAACAGATTAATATTTATTCCTTACTGGCTGTAGTTCCTCAGGGTGAATGATATGCTTCTTCAGACAAGTGAGCTTTGACAAGGCGGGCTCCCATTAATGTGAAGGAACCTCCTGTTAGATGCCCTGAAGCACTAATGAGTGTTAATGGCCCTAATAAGCCTCACCTGAGACCTCCCACGCTGCCCGTGACCCAGGTGCACTATTTAAGCTCAGCCCTGGGCTATTGCTCTCTTTTTGGGTGGTGTTGCAGGGGTGTTGCTCTCTAGTTTAATTACAGTTATGATTGTTTATGTCTGTGGGCGATGGTGATGCAGAACCTGGCCCACGCGTGGGGTTCCTGGCAGAGCTGTCCTGTCACTAAGGGTCTGTCCAACAATCTCTGGACTGTGTCTGATCCTGGTCTGTGGATTGACCACCAAGCTTGGCCTCAGATCTTCCTTGTCAGTATGAAGTTACTTGATAAATGGATATCATAGTTAAAGTTGTCTGTCTGCTCTGGAGCTGCCCTGTTCTCATTGTCAGGTACCGTGTGATGGACCCTGCTGTAATGCCTGGTTCTCCTCCAGCTGGTTTGGCTTCATATGCTTGTGTCTATAGACCTTGTATTTCCCATTAGCTAGCTGGTTCATCTGCATGTAAAACCACATTTATTAGGAATCAAAACCTCAGGAAAATAGTTCATAATTTTTTTTTTAATTAAGGAGCACAAAAAATGTTTTGTATGCTTAAATTGCAAAAGACGGCTGCAGGATATCACGGAAAAAGAAAATTCTCTGCTGTGTCTGCATTAAAACTGCAACAATTTTAGCATTAAAAAGTACTGTAAATCCAATTGCTTTAAAGCTTATGCCAGCTTGGTAGCTGTGTTGGGTTTGGGGTATTTTATTTCTTATATTGGAGCAAAAAGTTTCTTCTAGTTTCTCCTAAACGTGGTATCTGTTTCTAATTTGATTTCCAGAATACTTATAAAACATGACTCTGTACAGCTAAAAATAATGTATCCAAATATATATCAAATCACCTGAAGCTGAAGTATGCCTTTGTGTATCTAGTCTCCTTAGTTTAATACCTACAGAAGCATAGGGAAAAAAAGAATGACTGCATGGCTTTGTAACTATAATGCAAGCTAAATTTAGGACATCTTTACAAAAGGAAAGCCTCCACAACAGAACTATTATTAGACTTTAAAATCAGTAGGTTTCTGGGTGCAGTGCTTTAATTTAGTTTATTAGAAAAATGTTGAAAGATGTGTTAATTTAGTGAGGAAAGGCATGTTATTTGTGACTGAAGAATGAGAACAAGTTGTGCGTATGTGAGTATTTAATCTTTTTTAACAAGTGACTTGTGTTCATGTGTGTGACTTCCTGCCAGGATCCAGGTTATACTGAAACTGAAAAGCTACCTAGAGCTGAAGGAGTGGTTATGAGAAGATCCACTTCAGAAAATGCCAAAGGTCTTTGAGGACAATGAAGTAATAAGAAACTTGTAATTTATTTTTGTAGTTTCTGCTAGTCTGGTGAGGTTTAGTTGTTCTAGTCTTGAGGCTAAGATCAAAGGGGACCTTTAAAATGTTGGCACAGGAAAGACTGAGCAGTTTGCCAGGGGCTGCCCCCTGAGCTTCTCTTAGGGCTGATGGGAGTCCAAAGATAAATGCGAATGATATCAAGTGAAGCAAGCAAGCTCTTTTTGCCTGTGGCTGAGGTGGAGATAACTGGGTTGATTGTGACTTACTGGTACTTTCAAAGAAAGATTAAATTTAAGAAAGGGTCAGCATGCAGAATATGAATAAATGACGCAGGAACAAGTGCAAGTTGGGGTTCAAGGCTTATCTGAATCTCCTAATAAAGCATTTTTGTGTCAGACTAATTCCCCCTGTGTAGCAGGTTTGGAATGATCACTCTTTTATGATTGCTTTTATTTATACAATGAATATTTACATGTGTTCTCTCTCTGTTTTGTTTTATAATTTTTAAATTGGCTCTGACTTCTGTTCAGAGGGCTGTTTCTCTCTAAGCAGGATAATTACCACCTGTGAAAACTTCTTTCATAAACATATGTTTTTAGATGGATATTTGTCTTGAATGATGTACATGTAGTTGATTATTTCTTGAGATCTGCTTCTGCCACTGTGATTCTAGATACATGTGAAATTAGAGCTAAATTCAAGTTTTAAGAATCCTTGTTTTATTGCCTTAAATAACATTCTAATTTTATAAGCCATTTCAGCTAGAACTGCCTCTTGATGCACTATATTTGGTTTGGCATCCTGAGTGCAGCTTTATGCATTGTCCATGCATGAGAGAAAAGAAATGTGGGCTTCCAAAGGTGCTAAAACTTGGCAGCCTGTTACATGCTGAATTTTTGCAGCTTGTGCAGATAGATGTGGCCAGAAAAAAAAGATTCCAGCTCTCCTATACAGTTAGTATTTCTTTACAGATAGTATGGCTTGCTGAATCAAGTGCCCTGTCTTCTTAACATGGACAACCTGTGGTGTCTTGATTCTTTTTCTGAACTTTGTAGGTTATGCAATAGAAGCCACCTGCAAGCTGTTGTATTTGCGTGTGTTGGAATCTTATAAATTCATGATTCCTTCTTTATCCCCTGAGGATTAGCTCTGTCTTTTTGATTAACTCAGTAGTCCTGCTGTCAGCATAAATGAGACAGTGCTATGCAAGACTAGCTGAGGCAAATGCAGGCAGATAAGAGGCTTGTGGATGTGTGTTTGAAATTCCACTGAGAGAAGCTATAACTTTGCAAGCACTACTCAACAAATTTGCAGCAGCCCTGGCAGTTGCCCTGCCACAACAGCAAGAGGTTGAGATTTGGAGAAAGAGAGTTTTATATAGCTGTCCTCATCATCCTGGTTTTGTATCTGGATTCATGGAACAAGTATCACATAATGTTGGAGAATTTTTCAGCAATTCTAGTGGAGCATCAAGACACTGCTAGTGATGTGTGGTGGGCTAACCTTGTACTTAAGCTATATCCCACCCAGCTGGTCACTGGCTCCCCCTCCTCAACAGGACAAGGTGAGAATGTAGGATGAAAAAGTGTGTAGGTTGAGATAAAAATGAGGAGAACATTTACCAGTTACTGTTGTGGGGAGAAAAACAGGTTCAATTTGGGGAATATTAAGTAATTGACAATTAAAGTAGATTTGGATATTAAGAAATACAGAAAATTAAAACAGTAATATGGGGGCTAGCTCCTCTCTGCTGCTCCTTCCTCCTCGCTCTGCTCCATTCTCCTTCATGGTCTCTGTGGGCTTCTAGCTTGTTTTAGGGCATCTCCACCTGCTGCAGGGGAATATCTGCTCTGGTGCATGGAGCACCTTCTCCTTCTTACTTCTTTCTCTGGCATTGGTGGTTGCAGGGCTTTTTTCTCACACTTTTTGCCCTGCAGCCCCTGTCACCACCACCTTGGTACAGATGCTTGGTATAAGATGTCTGACAACTCACCCCAGAGATGCATTGACCTGAGTTGCCCAGAGGTGTGTGGGGCACAGGAATGTTACCACCCAGAGACCTGCCTCAGCCCTTGGCTGTGATGCTCAGCTGACTCGTGTGGTTTGTGTCATGTGGGAGCCCTGCTGCTCATGTGGGGTTGTTGGCTCGTACACAAATGTTGAGAGCTATTTGGCATTCAGTAAGCTATTCCTTGTTGCATTGTGACAGCTGGCAAAGCTCCAACTTTTGAGCACTGAAAGGAATGTCCTCCTTGATCAAAGACCTATTTCCTTGTCAGTGAAGGCTCATGATGCTGGGGTTCAGCATGGCCTTGTTTATGGATGTTGTGCCGCCTGCTGTGGTCACATCATTCAGGGAGACTCTGATAATCTAATCCATGACTAGTCTTAATTGCTTGCTGCTGATTCCAGTCATGGAAAGGAAACACAAAATATCTGAGCTGCTGCAGAGTAATTGTGTGTTGGGAGTTTGGGGAAAGATTGTTTTGGCCTGTGACTAGAATTTGAGAACTAATATCTGCACAGGCTAGAACTCTGTAAGCAGGAGCTGAGACAGCCTTGTCAAAACTGTAGTGATGAAGGGCATTGCCATGGGTGCAGGACCTGCTTTTAGTGACTTCTGGAGTTGTGGCTATGGTATATATTTTTATTGCTTTATGAAGTTATTAAATGAAAACATAAGGAATGTTTCATGAAAGCATTGCAGAATAATATTTCTTGAGTATTCTCATGAAACCATCAATGTTTTTGTTACACATGAAAATTGTATTTTCCCATTTGGTATGTGAGCTGGTTTTGGCAGTTTTTTCTGAGTGAAAATATCGTGTGTAAGTTTTGGCTTTTGACTTCAAGTTTTTTATCCTATGTTTGATTTGTAATAAAGTATTGGTTGTAGAGTTAATGGGGAAGTAATTCAGTGAATTCTTAATGGACATTTTAAATGAAATTTATAAAATATTAAAATAAAAATAGCTTATTTGCTTAGCATTGTCTTTAATAGAATTTTGATAAATATTGAGTATTTTTCTTTAATGTTTCCACAAAATATCAAAAATAGCAAAATGTCAAGGACAATGTCATGGAATGATCTGTAAATATCTCTTAATGGATTTACATGTTTTGTTTCATGTTTGATAACTGCAGCCCCATTTTGGGAAGTCTGATTTTTGTGGAACTTGAATTAAACATTTGTACTTTTTTGCACAATTAGATGTTTATATATATGTCTCTGCACCTACACAAATACACTGAGGTTATTAGCATTTGTTCTTCAGTTTTATTGAATAGAATTATTACATTAGTGAAAGCTTTGGGATAAAGTGCAAATGTTGAGACATGGATAATTTCAACAACAGCTGAAATTATGGAAGTTAGAAATAAATAGTACAGGGGTTCACATTTAGTTACCCAGTTCAGGAATATCCTGGTGCTTGGAAAATAAAAGATGCATTTACATCTGGTCTTGAAGTTACCACTGTGTGACTGGCTTTCAGCTTGGCCTTCTGCAATGACACTAGGACAGCTGTGGCAGTAAGCCTGGCACATGGCACCAGAGGTACTTTGGGCAGTGCCTAGGGCTCAGGCTTGCAAGAGGCAGAAACTCACTGGGGCTGGCTGCTTCCAGCGCTGGGAGAATGCAAGCATGCTGCCCTTGGAGGAGCAGAGTCCCTCTGCCTGGAGTATGCTCTCAAGCCAAGTGTTCTCTTTGTTCATAAGCTGTTTCTTGCTGCTACTTTCCACTGAGTCCTGGCTTGCAGTGCGGCTCTGCAGTGGGCTGTTGAGCAGTCAGGCTGATCACTGTGTGGCTGTGATGGAGTCCTGCTAAGTCCCTTCACTGCCTTCTTAGCAGGGTCCATGGGCTCTGCCTTGCTGAGCCCTCTGGCTCTCAGACTTTGGGGAAATCATCAGCCTCACATCTTTACTCCCCCTTGTAGCTTTCCCTGCAGATCCCTGCAGTTTTTTAAGCTCTGAAAGGCGAATGTGTCATTCAATACAGGGTCCACAAGAGAACTGAAAGTAGCAGATGGTTGTGACTCTTTACAATTTCTGTCAGAGATTAGGAAAAATTATTCTTGCTTTTGAATTACCACCTTTGTGGGCTTTTCTCAGTGTTGAGACTGGAGATTTTGCTTCTAATCTCTTCTCTTGCAGTTTGTATTTGAAATTTACCACTTGCTGCACTATATGGTGTACATGCATATGCTTCGGGTAACTGTTAAGGGAAGTCCAGCATTGAGATGGGTAGCAGGGCTGTGAGGGGCCTGTTAGGTGGGATAACAAGGATGCAAAGGTCTTGGTAATTTGCATTAATAGGATTGATAATACTGCAGGTACCTATTTTGAAGGATTTACTACCTTTATTTTTGTGCCCAGGAGGCTGGAAGGATGTTGGTTGAGATGTCAAGAAAGAGCACAAGAAGATACATAAAGAAATAATTTGCCAGACATGTTCCCCTGAGGTACAAACAAGCATAGCTGTCTAGTCTAGAGAAAATGGCTGGGCAGTTCTGCCTTGTACTGTTACCACTGTTATAAAATAACATTTCTTAAAATTCCATTTTATATCTTTGGCAAATATGGTAAAATACAGCTCTGCAAAAAAATGCTATGAACTGGATGGGGTAAGTGTTCTCAGCCTCTTGGTCCTGCTATGCTGATACCTCTCTGCTTTTGTGAATTCTTATGTGAATGCAGATCACTGCTGTATCACGTTATATCTTCTATACCCATGTTATAAACTCTCTTGCCTGTTAATAAGTGGGGCAACTTGAAATATCCTGTTAAAATGCTGGGGTGAAGTGCTGTGGCTTGTACTTCATAGTGTGGTAGGGTGCGGTGCTCTTAAATGCTCCTCCCCACCCCAGTGTGCACTAGAACCTACCTCTAAAAAATGCACTCAAAATGTTTCCTAGAGTTTAGATTGCCTCTGGCTCTTGTGTTCATCCAAGAACTGGAACAGCAATTGAGTTCTTCCTCCCTACCCCCATCAGTTTGGGAGTCTGTGTCCCCAATGACCCATGTACTGTGCCTGTGAGCTGAGAGAGGATCCTGTCTGTGCTCTGTAATACTCACAAGCAGATTCAGTGCTGCAAGTGGTCTGTCTTGCTTTGATTTGTTCTTGGCTGTCTTGCCAGTGTCCTTCAGTTCTCTGATCTGCAGGGCCTCCTTTCTGTAACCCATTAGCAGTGGCTTGGTAACATGCATCCTTGTGTTAATGTCTTTCTGGAAGACTTCTCTTTTTAATCCCACAGGATGAGGAAGGCTGTTGTTGAGCCTGACTCCAATTGGACATGAATGCTGTAATGCTGTGATGATGACTGTGGATACGGGGAAATGCTAATTATTTTCTCCTGCCTTTGCCGAAATGACTGTGGAACAGCAGCCAGCCTTGAAGTAAGCATTGAAGTTAGTTGTAGTAGGATGTTGAATACTGTGCAGTGGTAGATGTGGGTCTGAATCAACATAGCTGATAGCCTGTGGTAATTTTGTAAGCAGAGAATTTAGTATACTCAGAGGAGTTTGAGAGACAATTTTGTGACAGATAATCTGCCTGAAGAATTGCATTCCTGTGTAATTCAGTGGAATTACATTGAGATTTATGCAAACTCTTCCCCTCTTCGACCTCAGTAAGCTCTTTGAATCATAGCTGTCAGTTCTGATGCTAGAAAGTGACCCTTGTTTCTATGTATTTCTACAACTGGGCACAGCATGCAGAATGTGTGATACATAATTCAGGGAAGAGATGTATTTTGTGTTTTTGATGTGCCTTTGCTGTTGTCATTGAAGCAGTCTCAAGAGGATTGTGTTGGTGCTTGTGTATGTTGTAAAGAAGGAAGGGCATGCAGATTTCTGTTTTCCTTTTTCTTGATGAGGGTATTATGCTTGTCTGGATTGTCTGCACAAGGAGTAGGAAGCATTTTGTAAGGAGGCATTGCTGGTGAAACACTTTTAAAAACAAACATAAAGGTTCAGAGACTGATTTTTAAGGGAAGTAGTGAAGAAGCAAATCCCTTGCATAGAGAATTCTTTTTCAAAACTTAAAGTAGAAAAGAAAAGGCACTGCCTCAAGTTTAAACCTTGTTGTTTAATGCTCAGAACAGTTAAACATTGGAATAATCTCAGCAGGGTGGTGGTAGGTTACACTGGATGCTTTTAAAGCTCAGTGTGATAGGGTGCTAGGCTGTCTCATTTAAACTATGTGCAACCTAAAAAGGTTGTTACAGATGATCCTATAGATCCCTTCCAATCTGGCATTCTATGATTCAAGCAAGTTCAGGCCAGAACCAATAATACTAGCTTATCCAGTTGTTTATTGTAGAGTCAATAGGAAGCTGTGCTCAACTGTGGTTTAGTTGTTTCCAAGGTCATGATGATACTACAAGCCAGAGGATTTGTGCTGCTTTGATGGTGTGACTATTGAATTATTAGCTGTTAATTTTCAACAAAAAAGTTTTGTTACTAAAATAATTTCATGGGAAGAAAACCTCACAAAACACCCGTTTCCAGCACCAATTGCATGATGTTCATAATGCTCATTCAGCTTTTTGTTGATGTTTCCCATAACCTGCAAAGGTGTTTGCTAGGTTGTTTCTGTGACCCTAAGGATAAGAATTTCTTGCACTGTAAAGCCATCCCTTTTAGCTGAAGGATACAAGCAAAAGATATAATAGTAGATTGATATGGAATAGAATGAAAAATCCTTTAACAACTTGAAATTATTGAAAATAATTTCACTAATTGTTTTTCTAATTTTCTAATTAGTTTTCACTAATACTGAACAGGACAAAAAGAAATAGGAAGCAAATAGAGAGTCAAAGAATGTGGTCATTAGTGATGTTAAGAAGTGCTTCAACAGTTTGTCCACTAATAGCTTTTCTCTAAATGTGAAAGTATGTAATTATGTAGTGCAGTAGCAGTGACTACCTATTGAGAACTGCACTGAAATACCATATCTCATTTTGCTAAAAATATTTTTTTTCCTTTAGCCTTTTATTATGGTAGCTGTTATTTAATATAGAATAGAGATGCTCAAATTATTACGAATATTTGTTTAGAAAGCTTTTTTTAATAGTTAATGTAACATTTGCCTACCAATCTCAGCTTCTGTAAATTCTCTTGTAACACAGTAGTTGTTATTGAGTAGATTTTCTGACTGGTAACTATTAGACTGTACAGGAATTCAGAGTGCCTGACTCACTTGTTTTTATATTAAGTATGATTAGTCAGTGAAGAAGCATAGGATTGGATTTCTAAATATGGTTCATGAGTTTTCTGTGCCTAAGTATTTGAAACTTTTGCATTTTGCAGTGATGTGGTGAGCGCTGTCCTGTCTTCTCCTGTCTTCTCCACCATAACCTCCCATGCTACATATCTAGGTCTGATAGGTGAATCCATACTTTTGACGAAATGTATTAAAGGTTTTTTGTTTAGGAAAACCCCAGGAATTTATTTTGCTGTGTAATTGTTTGAAACTATGATGGATATATGTGGCATAATTTCCACTGAATTCATGAAAAACGAGGAACAGTTACTTGTTACCTGCCTGTGCTAGCTAATTCCAACACAGTGGTTGCTAATTTGATCAGCAGTCCTTGACAATCAGTTACCTTCCTTCAGCTGTGGTGGGGGGTGTGTATGCCCATATAGCTGTTTCCAGGCTGCCAGACTGTTTGGTGATCAGGTCCTCATCTCAGGATGTGTGCACTTGTGGGGTAGTTGTCATTGCTGTAAGGTCATCTGATACACCAGAACCCTGAGAGAACAAAAGAAGGTCTAAAGATTTGAAGGCAAAGGTTTTAAAAGGGTTAGATGGGGTGTCTGCTGTGGGATTGCTTGACTTGCAGCTAAAGAAGTTGAAGAAAAGCTGACTGGCTTAATGGCTTGCTCCTTACCCAGGGTGCTGGTGGGCAGCTGTTTCCTGTGGCAGCTGGATGTGTGAAATAATTTGAGGGTGGCTGATAACTACAGGGTGTTGGCTTTTAAAAGCAAACCATTATGTGCCCTGGGCATCACAGGCAGGAGGAGCACCAGCAAAGAAATGCTTGATTATGGTTTAAACATAGCAATTACTTGTTTGAGTACTGTATATTTAAGTCTTAATGAGAAAATGACTGCATGTTAAATCACATAGATCCAGTAAGGGAGAAAATTACGATGTGAGGACTGTGTTTGAAATGGGATATCTATTTTGTCAATTACAGAGATGGCACCTGAAAACATGCTTTAGCAGACAATCATCCTTTACAGTGTATTTTAACTCGAATTACTGTTGCTGTGATTATGGCAGCTGGTGGAATTTCATCATTCACAGTTGTGGGATATGGAGTCCATGTATTTTCTTCTCAAGAATTTAAGCTATGGAATCCTTACAAGTTTTGTACTTGTGCTTCAGGCTTGACTATAGTTCAGTTTTTATGACTGCTTAGATTGAAGATTTAGGTAAAGCAGGTAAAATCTGACAATGGGTTAGATCTTTCCTGTGAAATCTGAAGTGGATTATAAAACTGAATATTACATGTTTGGTAATGGCAGCTTTTTGTGTGGATTAGAGTCCTTTCATTTATAGCTTTGCAACAAAAAGCAGAAAATAGTGATAAATTATACTCGTTAGATGCTCTGCCCTGTGCTCCAGGACATGCTGCACTCTGGGTAGTACAACATGCTATACAAATATACCTGCATGTCTCAGATGATTTTGGTTGACCAAAATGATGCCTGTATTTAGATAACTTAATCCCATTTTCTGTGTCTGAAGTCAGGAAAGCTTCTTAGTCGGTGGTAGGATTTGAGCATTGTAGAATGGGGTGCTAAAAATAAATAGGGAGCAGTAGTTGGTAGATACCAGGATAAGCCAGATATGCTTAAATGTATTTCCTGTAGTAATATTTTTCAAAACTATGACAAGGTGTTGGAAAAATTTTCCCCAGTCATTAATGAAAATTCTTATTTCTACATTGAGAAAACTTTTATTCTGTTTTCTTCTGCTTTCTTAACACCTCTTGAAAACTTTACTTGTCATAGCCCATAGGCTAGTAACAGGTATTCAAACAAATAGTTGACACAAGCAGTCCTTAAACTTCAGTTTACGCTGTTTCAGAAAGGTGTTTAGAAACGAAGCTGTTGATGCAGTCTGATGCAGTTCTGTTCAGGTAAAGCACATATTTCCATTGCTTTGTGCTGCTGTGAAAGTGAGCAGTTTAAGACTTCCTGCATATTAATAATGGGGTAACGCTGAGTTGTGCAATTGTTAGTATTATGCTGTAGCCGTTGACTAGCACTTTAGGCAGCAACTTTGAAATAGGATTGGTATAAGATCCATCATAAAATTGTAAAGTTTTCATTTTTTGCTACATATTAAAGTAGATCTAAACACCAACTGTGCACTTATGTGAGAAGGCTGCAGTCACCTAGCTGCATTTTGAGTTCTCATTTTTCTTGTGTGGGGAGCAAATCAGAGCTTATAGAACAAGCCCTGTGGAATATAGGATATTTCTGCTTGCCTTATGGGACTGCTAAATTCTTTTTATGAAGCAGACCAGGCTTAGCTTTTTTTTTTTTTTTTTTTTNTTTTTTTTTTTTTTTTTTTTAACTTAAGAGTATGGCATTTGGGTACCTTCTGCCTGAGGATAGATCAAAAATCTATATTTCTTAGATATTTTTAGTCATTCTCCCTCTCTAGGGATTTGTAGATGAATTTTGCTGAAGTCTGTGTTCCCAATTCCTATGAAATTTCACAGAACTTGTCTGCTTGCCTTCAAGTTTTATTTAGATCTCCAGCAGAGAAAAACCAGTGTACTTGTGTTAAGTTCAGTCATGCCATATAGATTCCTACCAAGTAGGATTGAATTTAGGCAGACTAATCTACTCAATAACTTTAATGTTGCTTTAAGAAAGTCCCTGCTGGATATTAGGTCTTGTAATTACTCAGCAGTCTAAATGTTTTTCTTTGGCTGGAGCTTCTCTCTCATGCTTATCAGAAGCTTCTGAATTGTTTGTGCTCAAGCTTCCACCTTCTTGAATTCGTAACAGATGCAATCTTTCCAAAAGACAAAGGGGCGAACTTCACTTCTGAGACTTCTCTGCTGGATCTTGAGTGGTTTTCTGGGTAGGTGACACCACTTTGTGTGAGGCTGTGGGCTCTTGTAATGCCCAGCAGTGCAAATCAGAGGGGTAGTGCCTGTGCTAAACAACATATAGAATCATAGAATAAACAGGTTGGAAGAGACCCACCGGATCATTGAGTCCAACCATTCCTATCAAAATGCAAAAACTGGAAGTACAAAGATATTCCTGATACACAATTAGACTGAAGGGTTAAGTAATTTCAGAAGTGCTACTGGCTATCAACCAGAAATTTCCTAATGCAAGCAGCTGTTTTACAAGGAAATCAGTCAATGCTCAGAGTTTATCTTTCTAAATGTATATAAACCCATATTGTGTAGGTACTAAATTCTGCTTTCCATTTCATCAACATAACTATGGAGTAACTCCAGCAAGCTTTATAGCTCAAGACAGAAAATTGCTCACCTGCATTTACTGCAATGGCCAAAACCCAGACATATTACAGTGGCTTTCAAAGAATCATATAGATATTTACAAAACTATATGATTGTGAAACTATGACATTTTCCTCATTGAAATACCGTCAAACATAAAGAAGGACTGTTTGACAGTGGCCAGAAGCATCTTACCACAGAACTGGAGAAAAGAACAATTATGTATCCATTTCTTAACTGTGACATGTACATCATCAAGACGCATTTAAAGTTGTGGATGACCCCTCTCTGGAAGTGTTCAAGACCGGGTTGGATGGGACATTGGGCAGCCTGGTCTAGTGGGAGCTGTCCCTGCGCATGGCACTGGGGTTAGAACTAGATGATCTTTAAAGTCCCTTCCCACCCAAACAATTCTCTGATTCTATACAACAAATTTGAGAAAAACTGCTCAGAAACCTTTTCTACAAAAATAACTAAAAATTAACAAGAATTTTAGACTTGAAAACCTGGAGAAATAGCCTGTTTTTAAAAATAAAACAGAGCNACCCAGACATATTACAGTGGCTTTCAAAGAATCATATAGATATTTACAAAACTATATGATTGTGAAACTATGACATTTTCCTCATTGAAATACCGTCAAACATAAAGAAGGACTGTTTGACAGTGGCCAGAAGCATCTTACCACAGAACTGGAGAAAAGAACAATTATGTATCCATTTCTTAACTGTGACATGTACATCATCAAGACGCATTTAAAGTTGTGGATGACCCCTCTCTGGAAGTGTTCAAGACCGGGTTGGATGGGACATTGGGCAGCCTGGTCTAGTGGGAGCTGTCCCTGCGAATGGCACTGGGGTTAGAACTAGATGATCTTTAAAGTCCCTTCCCACCCAAACAATTCTCTGATTCTATACAACAAATTTGAGAAAAACTGCTCAGAAACCTTTTCTACAAAAATAACTAAAAATTAACAAGAATTTTAGACTTGAAAACCTGGAGAAATAGCCTGTTTTTAAAAATAAAACAGAGCAGTAAAACATAGACTCATAGAATCATAGAATAAAGAGGTTGGAAGAGACCCACTGGATCATCGAGTCCAGCCATTCCTATCAAACACTAAGCCATGCCCCTCAGGACGTTGTCCACCTGTGCCTTATATACCTCCAGGGAAGGTGACTCAACCACTTCCCTGGGCAGCCTGTTCCAGTGCCCAATGACCCTTTCTGTGAAATTTTTTTCCTGATGTCCAGCCTAAATCTCTCCTAGCAGAGCTTGAGGCAATTTCCTCTTGTCCTGTCCTTGCATTTCCTTGTCTTGTCCTTGCATGGCTGCAAGTTGTATGCTTCTTTTAATACTGTGAGATTTGAGCTTAACAGATACCAGGAAACATCCCTTTGGCAACTGCTGATGTGGAACTATGATCTAGTACATGCATTTTAATGCATGTGCTTAAGGCTGCCATACACTTGAATTTTCCTACATGTGACTGCTTTTTCTGTCTTGGTGGATTTTAAGCTTTGCTTAGTTTCTAGATGTCAGGGATACTAACAGTGTGGATGCTTCCAGCATATGCACAATAGTAATGTTGGGATTTTCAAACCAGAAGCAGTTGTGGTGTGCTGTGCTTGATAACCATGTGCAGGAGGCCTGAGGCAGGTTTTCCATAAATGCACTTTAAGACCTGTCCAAAGCAGACTGTGTCAGATATTTGGGGACAGCAATTTACTGCAGATGGCAAAAGCAGAGGAATGGTGACCATTGGTCTGAATAGCTCTTCATAGACCACTCCAGTTTGGAAATTGCTGGCATTTCTTTGCAGTTTCACATATGGATTTCTAACCCCAAAAATCCTTTTATTGCCCTCTAGCCATTCTGAACCCATTTTTGTTGGAAATGTATCCCCTAAATGAAGTTTTTTTTTTTTCAGCATTTCTTGTGATCTTCTTTCTTGGTCTTTCCTAGTTCTATATAGTGTAATCATACATTGAAAACACAAGGGATATTTTCAAGTTGGAAGTGTAGAAAAGGGGCTGAAAGGGTGGAAGAGTTGACTTTTTAGAGTTGCTTCTCCAATGAGATTTGGTGTCTGATCAAATGCAAGATTGTGTGTGTGACTGTAAGCTGTTTAATATGGTCTAATGTCCTCGAACTAGGTCTTAAAGCTTGACATCCTTACTGTTTTTCACATGACTGAAACATCTGCTGAAAGGTCATAATCATCTTTTGCTATAGCATTTTATTATTGAAATAAATATATCTTTCAGGAATAAATTAATGGTACTATCTCTGGAATCAAAGGGATTATTTTCTTGATTTAGATTCTCTTTTTTTTTTTTTTAATAGAAAATCGGGTCTAATTTTCCATCACATGTCTTTAAACTGTTAATTACAATTACATAGGCCGTTTTCTGGGCAGATGGCTAAATGGATTGCAGCAGTTGTAAACCATTCTTACTGCTATGTGATGTTTTCATTATGTTCAAAGAGCCACCGGATTATATGTTGCTTTTTTCAAAGCAGTTCACATTCAGTCATTTCAGCAGAGTAGTGCTACTATTTCTATAAAAATATTATTAAATCTTGAAGTGCTACTGATTTGGTCAGAAATGCCTGCCTGCCTGAGTTACTCTTCATTTATAGCACCCTTAGAGGTGATTAGTTGTTCAATGGTGAGCTACTATCATGTGACAGTGAAAATGGCTGTTCTTGTGACTAAGGGTAGTGACTGTCAGTCCTTGTGCACAAGCTAAAGTTTGTAAGTACCTCATGATTCTATTTCATAGCCTCCTAAATTAATATTACCATTGATAGCTCTTTGTTCCAAGGATTTGTCCACTTTGCACATGCTTTAGAATATTTACTGCACACTAACCTACTGATTACTTGTCCTCTTCCTGATGTTATTTTGTCCAGGGAATGAGTTTAAAGTATTAGTTTTAGGACCTTTCTGAAAGCTTGTTTGCTACAAATCATGGTAAGAGGTGTTGTTGATAGACCTGTTTTTATGGAAGAGCTCTGAGATCTAGGCTCACAACTAATTACTGGGAGGGCACAGAATACAGTGGAACAGCTCAAACCTTTTCTTTTTGCCATGAAGTCATTTTGTCATGGATATCTCTATCAACTGGGAGACAAAATTTCACTGCTATAAAAGACACTTTATATTTCATTTAGTGTTCCGAACAAAGTGGAAACCTCAGTATCTTTGAAAGAACAGAATTTCTGGAATTGCTTGTTTTGGAACAAAAGATATATGATTAAGTTATAGTTGTCAGACAGTAAATTGTTTGCACTCCATTGTAATAGACTTAAGCTTTGACTTGAAGATGGAGGAACGGGTTCATTACTTCGCGAATCAATGTGATTCCAGTAAGCCAGTTTATTGAAGTTCACAACAGATTCTTATACCTTACGCGATTAATAGTCTATTGTTTAGCAAGCAGATTCAACAATCTTCCTTTAGCAACAAGCAATCAATTAGTTACATGAATCTTATGCTTTCCCATGAGAAACACCTATGTGAGCATTCTAGTTCAATAGATTACAAAGTTACAACTCAAGGTCTACCAAAGAAAAGTTACCAGTGAGAAACAAGCATTACAGCAGAACAGTCCCCTAATGTTGTAAAAGAAACTTTGAGCCTGTGTAAGCCTTTATATTCGTGGTGGGTACATGCGAAGCTATGCATACAAAGCTGGAAAGCCTTATGTCTTTTCTTCATTTAGCATAAGATGTTTATTGCTTGGAGATGTTCACAAAATGGCCTCTGGTCTGTAACCACCCATCAACTTGAGATACATTTAACCTTGAGCATCATTGCTATCTGAGATAGGGAAACTTTCTTGAATTACAACATGTCAATGTGACTCAAACATGCAGCAGGGTGAAATTCTGCGGGCTGTGCTCAGGTGAGTGCTGGAGAATTGCTGGGATGCCCTGGAGCAATAGAAGGTGCAAGAGGAACCTGGCCCTAGCTGTAACACATGGAACAAAGCACAGCAGGACTGTAGCAAGTATTCAGCAGCAGTGAAGGAATACAGCCTTCCTTTCTACCTTTAGACGAGGGCTGCCCTATAACTATGCTGGTAATGGTCATGTACTCCTTATGCCTGTCAGAATACAGCTTTAGAGTGATGGCCTTAAAAAATCTCACACTGATAAATCAGAAATTTTGGGGGCTGTAGGCAGCTGAAAAGAGGAGATTTCCATACATTCCCCTGGGTTTCCAGTCTATACAATGCCTGAACTCACGCTATATCCGCTTATCCCAAGGCCCCCTGTGGGTGCCACACAGACTGAGGAAGGCCAGCACTTAATCTGCTAAAAATGCAAATGTGTTGCAGTGGTGGTCGTGTAGGGTTTGCAGCTTATATTTTGAACTTCGTGCTTCAACAAACCCATTCAAAGACTGTAATATAGCTTCCTGTGAGAGCATGGTATGTATTGAAGAAATTGGTGTTCATCTCCTTGTCATGATCTAGGTTCCAGAGCCAATACCACTTTCACCTGGAGGAGGCTATTTGTCCTTGGACCTTACGATTCTCATTTTATTTAATTACTCTGGACTATTGTTTTCCTTTTGTCATTTTGGGTAGCATTGTGTCTAATATTTTCAGAGGTATGTTCATACAAATATGCAAATAAAGTGTGTCCAGCATCTAATTTCTTGAGTAAATTGTATGAATTACACTTACTTTCCACAACTGGGACTGTGTCCAGAACACGACATGCTTGTTGCCACAGTCTCATGGTACTCTGTTAACACAGTGCACAAAAACAGGTTAACCCCTGCAGTTTTAACAATGCCAGTGCTTGAGGGGCTATAGAAAATAAGGTTTCCTAGACCTGTCAAGACATTTCAAAGATCACTTAATGTCCTTTTTATATCTTCCTCTGCCTTTCTTACCTGAAATTTGGGTTCGTATTCCACTATGCTATTTTGTATTAAAATATATTTGTATAGGTTTACAACAGTATTTTCTCAAAGCAACAGTCTCTTATATTTAAAAGCCTATTTGGATTTGATCGTAGAGCTTATGTTAAAGTTAACTCTATGCAATTATAGAATGGGATTATACCAACCTTGCCCAACGCTAGCTGAAGATGGAGGGATATAAGCAGTGATGTGGTAAGTGGTGGATTTTGTAAGCTCTACTTAAAATGATGAACAAAAAAATCTGGTACTTTTTTTTCCAGAAAATTGTTGACTATCAAATTAAACTGGACTTGAAAGGAAGCTGTTAGTTTTGTATTCCCAGTTTACCATCTAGTTTCTTTTAATTAAAAAAAAACCAAAACAGCATGTTTTTGTAGGAATTACTTACTATGGACACATATGTAATTAACTGAGAATTGAAGGAAAAAAAACCTGAAGTCATAATAGCTACGATTGTTATCTTAGAGTAAAAAAAGAAAAGAAGAGGGGGAAAATGAAGCTCCTGTGGAGATAATTGAGGCTGAAACATTTCTTGTGCTCTTGAAGAGCTGCAGAAAGCAAATTGTATGAAAAGAACAAAGGGAGAAATGTCATGTCTCAGCCCTCCCCATTTTCTTCCTGGCTGCATGCTTCATCTCCAACCTCGTATTGAGCTTTGCCATAGCAACGACATCAGTGAGGTGTTTTCCAGTCCGGAGTGTGCCTCTTGTTGCAGATTTAGGGAGTAGAGATCTTGAAACTGTTGGTAATCTTATATTTCACTAAACATGAGCCTTTGGAATAAGTGGGTGACCAGAAAGGTTAAAAAATACAATTGCTTTCAATAAAGGAAGTAGACTCAATTTTGCAATAAAGTTGCATTATACTTCTTCCTTTGGAAAAACCAAGGACATGCCACACTTGGAAGGGCATGGAAAAAAAGGAGTAAGATGTGAGTTTTCTGAAATTTCCTACTGAAGAGAGTGCAGTAAAGCAACCTTGGGAGCAAGAGCTTGAGGATCACGGGGGTGGGACAAATTCAGTAAGGCACATGGATTTTCTGTGGATGGAGCATTATATAACCTTAAACTTGGATCCTTGCTTTGAATCACTCTATAAAACCTGGAAAGTCAAACTTTGAAAAAGCAAGGGTACAACTTACTGCATACAAGTGAGTTCAAGCTGAAGTCATGATCTTGTAGAATTACTCCTTTTTGCTGGCATGTCAATTAATGGAGAAAAAACATTAGAAAGCAATGATTCCATCATCAGATGCTCTGGAGTTTTGTAGAAACAAATACAAGATTCCTTGAAGTTTTCAATTTGTACAACACTGTTCTGTTCACAAATACAAAGCACAGCCCCCCAAAGCAGCTACTCTGAGGAAAATGTTTCCCAGCCAAAACCAGTACAATCTCTTTTCCCATTTCCTCCACCCTTGCCAGTTGCATCATTGTAATTATTCAAGGAAATATTTGGTGAATTGAGTCAGGCAAGTAAATGATTTTAAAAAAATATCGCTTTTACAAGAAGATGGCTCTTGAGGTGTGCTTTGCAGTATATTGTCACAAATGGTTGTACCTCCATAAATGAGGTGGGACTATGGTAGAAATAGTGATAAGATGTAAGGGATTGTTTAGGCTGATGCTGCCAGTGGAAGAACAATACCCAAACTATTCCTCACAGCTTTAAGTCTAATATTGTGAATGAATCCTGTCTTGAAGGAGAGTAGAGGAGAATAAATTGTGGGTGGAAAGGATAGGATTTTTTTACAAGGAGAAAAGGTACTGAGTGTTTGCAGTGGAATATAAATGCATATTTTGTTGAGCAAGTACATATTGACATGACAGCAATTTTATATTAATTTTAAAGTTCACATTGTTGGTAAGATAAAAGTGATTTTCAACCTTTAAATACACATTTAGAAATCCTCTTATGAGAACCGTAGTTTAGAAACTGTGTTTAGAATGTATAGTGTAAAATGCAGCTGAGAACAGGTATATAATTTTTACATGTATAGTGTTATTGAATATGCAGTGATTTTAATGGTTAGCAATCAAGATTCCATGCTGAGAAATACATCAACTCTAGCTTGCCAAAGCCAAAAGCAAGCTGCTTTATTAGCACTACTAGGGGGGAGAGAGAGAGTGCAGCTCTACTGCAAATCTTTTGTTCAGTTCTGTTACCAAAGAGTATAGCTCACTGCTCAAAAAGCAGTTGTCCAGAAGATTGCCTCTGGATAGCCCAGGACATCAGAAAAGGGCCACAGGATGACTGTGGGTTTCTCTTTTCTATCATCCTGTGAATTGTGCCATATGAGCACTTGTACATCTTGATGGTAAACTGGAACAGATGCATGGCATGATCCCAGCATTATGGTGTGCCTGGTGCAGTACAGAGGCACTACACAGTTTAGATTAGGTGGTGATGACTGATTTCAGTTGTTTCTATTTGGATTAAGGAAGGTTCTTGTCATCCCATGAGCCCTTGTATGGCTGCTTGGCAGCACCGATAAGGTCTGAATAAGAAGCATACAAAATGTATAAATAAAAATTAGGCATCCTGTTGTATCAAACAGGAATCTTCTGGCATTATCAATACCTGTAGTTTCCATCAGTGAAAGGGTCAATGTACAAAGAGCTTAAGACTTTTTACTATATTTTATGGAGGCTGTGTGTAGTGCTTGATCTTTTTTGTAACCACAACCTTCTCCTCACAACTGTATCAAGCTGTGTATTCCAGGGACAAGGTCTACCTAGCATAAGTGGCACCTTGTTCAGTGTGTCCTGTTTTATGGAGGACTGCAACCTATTTTTGGTTAATGCTGCTTTGGGAGAAGACTGTTCACATTTTATAGTTTGGCAGAAGGTCCAAAAAAAGCATATAAGTAAATTGTTGTTCCATGTGTATAGGGATTTTGTTTTTAAAACAGAAATACAAGTTATTCCTCAATCTTTACCATGTATGACTGAGGCAGACTGAGGAGTTCTAGGGTACTAGCAGACTATTCTTTGGAGGAATCCTGCTCTTCATTATCTCTTTAAAAATCCATCCAGGACCAGTGAAGTGGTTGTGTCCCTGTACTTGGCATTGTTGAGGCCACACCTTGAATACTGTGTTCAATTTTGGGCTCCTGACTACAAGAAGGATATTGGGGTGGTGAAGTGTGTCCAGAGAAGGGCAGTGAAGCTGATGAGGGGGCTGGAGAATAATCCTTATGAGAGATGGCTGGGGGAATTGAGATGAAACTTCCTCAGAACTGTAGTAGCATTTAATACAGAGAAACAAAAAGGTCCCAAACAAAACCTCACACATTTTTACCTGTGTGTCATTGTGTGCACTTAAAAGGTAGAGTACTACACTAAAGCACTGAGAATGATCTTTCACTGTATGTTTAGAAGTAGTCTCTTCCCTGACATTTCAAGTCTCATTCTCATTTAACTAGTTTCTTTGCAAGTCTGAGCTAATTCTCTGCAAAAGGATCAGACTTATTCACTGCAACAAAGCATAATATAATCAGTGTGGCCATAACAGAAAGACAGTACCAAATCCAGTAAACCTGGAGTGATGGCAGAGCTCAGCCTGTGTGCAATAGAGTAGCATGAGGCTTTAAGGTGCTTTGCTGCACAATGTGCCCCAACTAGTGCTTCTGCTGGTTTAGATTTCTCTGCGTTGCCTTTCCTTTTGAGATGTAGACATGACTGGTGAAATACGGTAGTCTGAGTTGTTATTTTAGTTGTATATTTCAGCATATATTTCAGTCCACAGTGCAGTTAGTTCTAGCGAGGAGCATGGTAAGATTTCTTATTTTGATGCTGCTTCCTGCCTAGGGGGAAAAAAATCTTTTGTCATTTTAACATGTGAACTTGTATTGCTATGTTAGAATTTGAGGGGAAAAAACCCATGAACCATTGAGATGTTATAGTTACTCCAGGGCTGAATAAAGGACATGGAGAAGGCCAAATGGTGAGTGGAAGCAGTATTTTCTTTGATGAGATCATCCCACTCGAGATGTGTGTGTGGGGTTTTTTTGTGGTGTGTTTTTTTTTTTTTTAACTTCAGGTGTCAGGAATTAGCCAACCAGTCCCTGCCAAAGCATCTAATTAAACAGCTTATTTTTCAAAAACTGCTGAAGCCAATAACAGCAGATTGTTCTTAGCCCTTAAGAGATTTAGGCTATTTATTTGAGGTCCTCAGTGTAAATGGAGATGCCCTAGCTTTACAACCTACATTTTGAAAATATTGATCTTGCTATTACATATGAACACTTTTTTTTACCCTTCTGCTGGGTATTTATAGATATTGGTGAAGGCCATAGTTTCAGTGTGGCCCACAAAATTTTCAGTGCACCTTTATTCATGAAGAGACCCAGTAGCAGTGAAGAAGTTTTTAAGAGATCTCTGCTCCTTCTTTGTGGTACTGATTCCTGAGAAGGTGGATATGTGTCTCAGGCAACACTTCATAATGACATCTTTCAGATGCCCTGTGGACTTGCTTTCCACTGTTGCATAAAGCAAGCTACAATGTGTTCTAAGATGCTCTGCAACTGTGTGGAACCAGTTCTGCACCTTTGAACTGCAAGTCCAACAAAAGCAGTAGATAGAAATACTTACCCCTAGGACCTATGCTTATTTCCCCCTCTCCCAGTCAGTCCCTTGGGGACGTTATCTGCAAACTTGTTTAAGGTGCACTTGATTCTGCTGTCTGTCATTGATGAAGATATTAAACAGTACTGGTCCTAACACACAGAGCCCTGAGGGACACCACTTCTCACTGATCTCCATTGGGACATTGAGCCATTGGCCACTAATCTCTGGATGTGACCATCTAACCAATTCCTCATCCACTTAACAGTCCACCCATAAAATCCATATCTCTCCAATTTAGAGAAGTATGTTGTTGGGGTGGCTGTGTCAAAGGCCTTACCAGAAGTCCAAGTAGATGGCATCCATAGCACTTCCCTTGTCCATTGATGTACTCAGGCTGTTGTAGAAGGTCACTAAGTTGGTCAGGCAGAATTTGTACTTGGTGAAAGCATGCTGGCTGTCTTCCATTATCTCCCTGCTATCCATGTGCCTTAGCATAGCTTCTAGAAGGGCCTGTTCATGATCTTCCCAGGTACCAAGTTCAGTAGTTCCTGGGGTCATCCTTTCTACCCTCTTTAAAAAATGAATGCAGTGTTTCCCTGACTGCTCTGACTTCTTGAATATTGTGGAGAGTGTCTTGGTAACTATATTGACTGATTCCCTCAGGACTCTGGAATTAATTTTGTCAGGTCCCATGGACTTAGCTTACATTTAGCTTCCTTGGGTGGTCATGAACCTGGTTTCTTATAGTTGGAGGGCCTTTGCTCAACAGTCCCTACGTAGCAGTCCGTCAACTCAAGAGGTGTGGGAGGAGAGTTTGACAGAGGAGACTGAGGCAAAAATGTTATGGAGTACCTCAGCATTCTTGTCCATTGTAGCCAGTTTCTCAGTTGTGTTCATTGGCAAGGGTGCACTTTTTGACCTTCCTTTTCTGAGTGAACCTCTTGAAGCACTTATTGTTCTTTACATGCCTGGCAAAGCTCCAGCTGCACCTTGTCTTTCCTGACGCCATCCCTACACAAGCAGGCAGTGTCCCTATGCTTTTCCCTGGATACCTGTCCCTGCTTGCACTGCCTGTGCATTTCCTTCTTTAGTTTGACCAGCAGGTCTTGACTCAGCCATGGTGATCTCTTGACTTCCTTTCCTGATTTCTTACACCTGCCAATCAAGAGCTCTTCAGCTTTGTGGAAGTTGTCCCTGCTAGCTCTTTTCTTTCCCAGTGTGTCCTATTAACATCTTGAAGAGCTGGAAGTTTACTTTCCTAAAATTCAGGGCCCTGACTTTACTGTTTGCCTAACCCCTATTTCTCAGGACTGCACGCTCTACCAGTGCCTGGTTACTGCAGCCCAAGATGCCTCCAATCTTGATGTCACCAACTAGCTAACTTATGTTGGTGAACATCAGGTCCAGTATCCTATTCCTTATGATAGGCCTGTCTATTACCTGCCTTAACAAGTTATCCTCAATGCATTTCATGAGTCCTTTGGTTTGCCTACACTTTACCATACCATTTTTCAAGCAGGTGTCAGGTGGTTGAAGTCCTTCAGCGAAATGAGAGCCTGTGAGCACAATGCCTTTTGTAGCTGGAGCAAGAAGGCTTTGTCAATAGGATCCCCTTGATCAGGTGACCTGTAGTAGATAGACAGCAACCACAAGGTTCCCTTCATTGCCTTAGTCTCCAATTCTTATGCTTAAGCTTTCCTTTTTATGCTTAACCTTCTTGTGCCTGTTCTTCAGAGACAGTTTTTCACAGTCTGTGCAAGCACATTGACCATGAAAGTGCCAAGTAAAATTGCTTGTGTGAATTTGTTAGAAGATCTAATATGATACTCAACATCTATAGTAACGTGTTGACACATCCCATAATGCACTTTTTACATGGCAAGTTTTAAAATGTCCCTCTAGTAAAGAAAATAGATAATTTTAGTTTGAAACATCAATAATCACTTGTATCATTTGTCATAGGTATTCATCTGTATAATTTCTGGCAACAATGTAGTAGAACTTTCTTTTGCTGCTGCTTTTAGGGTTGCAGCTAGTGATTGCAAATTGTAGTTATTTCACTCTGGTGTGTTTCTCAGTTAAATCGTGCCTTATCTCCAAAGTCGCTGATAGAGCATTGAGAGTCAGAGTGCATCAGATCTATTATTTAGATAATTTTGTCTGCAACAGAAGAAAAAAATCATCAGATGCTGTAGATAATGTTCTTTGATTCTACCCTTGGCAGTGATGCATTTCCTGATTACAGTTAACATCACTTCTGTGATGACCCTGGTTTTGGCTTGGAAGATTGCTCCTTATTTCTGTACCACTTCCCTCTCTATTTATGTATACACTGGGACAGGTGTTTCGGGTGTGCTGATGCAGGCAGTAGCAGGGTACAAAAATTATCATCCTATATTGCTGCTGGTGAAAAAATTCTGTATGGCATCAGAACTCAAAATAATATTTTTAAAGAAAACAAGGGAAAAAGAATTTGTAGTATGGGTACCTTTGAATGTAAAATATCCTGAAGACAGTGGATCATAGTGGTTTTTTTGTTCCTTTTTAATCTTTGGAATATCTTTGTATTCAAATATCTTTGTTGTCCTCCATTTAGGTCATGTAAGGAGTCATAAACTGAGCATTGCTGGATCCAGTGTACAAAAGGTGTGACAGAACTTATAGTTTTATTGTAGGTGCTGGGGTTTTTTTGGTGGAACTTGTGCAGACATATGAGTTATTTTCTTTTTCTTGCAACAAACCAGAGAACTGTGATAAAAACCTCCCAGCGTGTAACATATACAATCCTTTCTGGGTTTTTTTGTGACAAGATTAATGGAAAACTATAGCAAAGTGCCTCAAAGACATAGTAAGTCCCAGGCCTGTCCATAGAGGCAGATCACCTCATAAATGCTTATCACTGTATACAGTGCATTTTAATAAGTAATTTGTTTTGTACAAAGCCTGAAAACAGTGAATTGCTGTTGTTCATTGCTTGTTATTAAAGGAGGCCTCTTGTCTTCTGGTCATTTTCTGTTATATCCCTAAATAGGCCATGTTCTTTTCGCTTCCTTAATAACTATTTTATGCCTTTTGATTAAAAAAGGCCTGATGATTGGCTGGTGATGTCAGGATGAGTTCTTCAGTCTGTTTTGGAAAAGATGAGAGTCTAGGAAGTAGGATGGGAAGCAAATTACTAATATGCTTACTCATTTGGTGTGAAAAACAGTGTCAGAGAAGTTTATCTTTATATTATGTGTCCATTATGCTTTGCAGCTTGCAGGAAAATGTATTAATTTCTGCTTAGTTCCATTTTCTCCTTTCACTCTAAGAAAGAAGACAAAATTAGGTTTTGAGCCTGAATAGTTTCCTGTCATTTGTTAAGCATTAACTGTTAACTAATATACAGTGGTCAGAATGGATCTCTAGTATTAATGTGAATGGCACACATTATTTGGGCCATGATGGCATATTTTGCATTAGCTCTGGCTTTTACTTGGTAGTTGAATTCCGTCATTTCATACACACTGAATATTCCATCAAGCTAATAAAGCAGCTCTTTGCTATGCATGACCTGCTCTGTAGTGTGACTGACTGATAACTGCCGCATTTTAAACCTAGCACTATATTACTAGACCTGCTGCCAAGCCCTTGGTTATATGTTAGAAATATTTCTTGACACTGAAACTTTAGATGGATAGAAAGTAATTTTATAGGTTCATTGCAAACTTGTATGATGCAAAATACTGGTATCCATCACAGCTAAGGCATTAACTACCAAACTTATGGGTGTGGAGATGTGTGTTGATGCCAAAACTCCCAGGAAAATGTATTCCCCATAATACTGTGTCGTTCTGCCTGTATTAGGTCTGAGATCACTTCAGCTTTGCTCTTTGCTGTAAAGAAATGCAACTTGCTGTGAAGTGACTTATTTTAATTCTTTTAAATACACTTACACCTTAAAGTGAGGCAGCTAAGATGCAGTTTGGGGATATAGGATGGCTATATTCCCAATCTGTGCTGAAAATGTATGATTGTTTGGGTACTTCTGATAGGAACTCGCTCCATTTGGCACCTTCTAAAGGAATATGCCTCTTCAAGAACATCTTTATGAGTCTCTGTCATAAAGACTAGACTTTGCAGACCTGATTTAGTAGTGCCTGTTAAGAGGTCCAAACAATATTGAAAATGCATTGCTGCTGTACCAGGATACCCTAAACCAAAAAAGGTATGGTCTTTTTCCTACTGAAGAAACTATCTCTTTTCCCTGACATACTGCCTCAGCTGAGATCATCAGAGTCTGGGTTCCCCAAAATATAAAAAGAAGGGTATATCCGGAAATATATTCTGTGTAAGCGAATATATCTGCTCTTCCTGTCTGAAGAAGCCAGTCTGATACTTGGGGCATGCTTGTTTAGAAGGGCTTGTGAAGATAAATGTAGTAGTTACTGGTGAATGAAGGAACAAAAACGCTAAGCAAAGAAATGGTTTATTATGGGAAGCATATCAAATGTGTTTATCTCTCTCTAAACTGTTTAAGAATTGCTTATGATAATAGTTTCATTCTTCCAAGGAATCTAACTCAGACTTCCCCAAAGATTTTGAGGGCAACATATTGTCTCCTTCTTTCCATTTCACTTTCTTCATTGTCTCTGTTTATGTAGATAATCAATAAAAGTAGGAAAGAATGACTGAATACAATGTGAAAAGCTTACTTTGATGCTCAGTGGTTAATCATGGGAGGCTCTAAATAAAATTTAGTTTTTACATAACTGAAGAAAAGGACCCGAGTAAGTATCACGTGAAACATGTAACACTAAGCAAAGTAAATGAGAGTAACTGTGATTCACCATTTGTTTTCTGGTCACTATGTGGTGCTTTCCTAGTAGTTCTACGTCAGCCTAAGCAGATCCTTACCTCCATTATCAGACAAGGTAATATTTTCTAAGGTCAAATAAGGTATCAGAAGACTTCTTAGAAATTAAGTGGAGAAAAGAACATGGTATTATTGCACTGAGATCTGCAGGGAAAATCAGCAATATGCTGAAGCAGGAGCACAGAGGTAGCTCTCATTTGATTTCTGTATCACGGCTTTTTCCAGTCCTTTGCTTATGGTGTTCTAATGTAAAATATGTTGTGAAAGGCAGATTTGAAAAATGGTTTATTGGCACTGTACAGTGGTTTATAGTCAATGATAAAGGAATATGTAAATAATAGAGAGTAGGAGATTACACAGAAATAGAAGCTATATATGTACATGAAGAATTTACTTGTTAACAAGTAAACAAGGCATGCAGCCTAAACCTTGAAATACATAGGGTGAAATTATTTTACTTACACATGCAGCTATCCTTCATTTGTTACTTTGGTACATAATTTTATCTTGCACATTCAAACTACAAAGACCTGTAATGTAATATTCTTACAAGTAACACTCATCATCCGATGAGGAACTTTCTGGAAAATCTGTCAGTATCAAAGTGAAAATACAAAATGGAAGGGTGGTAGAGGATCTGCTGGAGATCATTAGAGGCAGGCATAATTTGCATTTAAATATAATGTTCAAATCCAAATATCAGATTTGACCTGCTTATTTTGGGTGGCACGTTCTTAAATATCACGGAGAGTTATATACTGACAATACAATAATTCAATCTCTGTTTGCTGTAAATACAGGTAACTTTATAAGTAATGTCAAAGAATGAGATTCAAAAGCAGTTCAGATGCTTTGATTTGAGCTTCCAGTGTCACAAGCTTTAAGTCTATTTTACTTTCAGAAGTGTAAACTGCAGATGTTTCTTTTTTGATTTTTATTTCCTAATTTGTGATAACCAATGCGTTTTGAACCTCCAGCTGATATTCACCTCAATTTACTGCGAGACCACTTTTCATGTTATAATGGTACTGCATGTTTTTTTTCATTACAAGCTCTTTTAATTTTAAAAGTTGCAGTGCAAAATAATAGTAGTAATTTGAGGAGTCTTATGCCTTAGCACGTGAAATAATGGCCTTCTCAGCTGCCTTATAGTGGCTGGGAGAATGAGCTAATTAATGACCCTACCTGAAAAATATTTTTATAGAATGTGTCTGACCATGAAAGAAAATGTAGGAAGCAAATCTCACTTCTTTAGACAATGCCAATTTTTTTTTTTCTTTTGAGAAGCAATTCAGTTCGTAGTCAGTTACTAGGTGGCAGATGTTCTGTAAATATCGAACAAAGATATGATCCCCTTCCCAAAGACTTTATAATCTTTGTATAAACAGGCAGCAGGTGGGTACAGCAGACATGGGAAAATGGAACAATGGGATGAGAACAGTTAGCACTGGGGGGATCAGGGCGCAAGAGCTGCCTGTGCGTTTTTCAGTTTCAGATGGGTATCGTGGAAAATGGCTATTTGAGAGATTTGGAAGAGCATAAAGACTTGTTTTGGAGAATCGTCAGTTGCTGTGTTACTCACACTGTAAAACCGTTATTAACAATTCAAAGCAGAATTCAAATACTGGTTGAACATTATTTCCTCTGGGAAAATATTTCTCTCACTTGTCTTTGGTTTGAGGTAGAGCTTTATGGAATGACCTACAAGATTAACCACCAGTCACTCAATTCTGGTAATTATTTAGATAGGATTGGAGTGTGCTTCTAATCTAATAATGTAATTTGCAATTCTTATCTGCAGCTGTTTAGAGTTCATATTTCTGAACCGTAGGGCCATATCTTATTATGATCTGTCATGGAAAATGTGTTTCTGAATTAATAGACAGTAATCTAGTCAATGTATAATGGGATTAAAGAATATCACATAACATTTAGATATTTAGTTATCATGACTGAGAGCTAGGCTTAATTACTTATTCTTGTTGTATTTTAATGCTTAATTTCTATGGCTCATTCTTGGAGGTTTCTTTTTTTCTTGTTGCATTTCCTCCTTTCTCTTCCCATTAGATCTCCTTTCCATTTCCATTCCTTGCTGCCTTGAACTTCGCTTTCCCTGTAAACACTAGCCATACCCTGCATTTCTATTGAGATAAGAGAACACTCACAACGTTTACTTTAATTTATATTTTTAGCTAGAAAGTTGTCTATATCCTTTCCTAAATATTTGACACACCTTTAATAGTATATAAACATACACTTTCCAAAATACCTACACAACTTGGTGGTAATGCCTTTCAGTGCAAATAGGACCTTTCTAAGTTTTGAATTTTCATGCTAATATATAAAATAAACATGAAAAAAGCAAGATGAGCAAGGCAAAAAAGGAAATATTGTGCTACGGCCTCAGAGATTGATTGATGTCTTCTTAAAAGCACAAGGAGTTTACAGACTCATTTTTCCATGTCACATAATCAGTGTCATCAGTTAACACAGTTAAAGCTGCCTATTGCAAGAAAGTCTCAGAACCATGGATTGCTGGAAGTTGAGAGTGTCCAGAGGAGGTATCATTGCATGTTTACTCCATATTCATGCTTTTCTGGATATATGTTGTTGACTACTGTTGTAGAGGAGATTTGACTAAACAGATTTCTATTCTGATCCACAGAGGCCATTCTTATGATGTTAATCAGTTTTCATTGACAGGAGCAGAAGAACATTTTACAGAGATGGAAACTTTCCTGCAATGTTTTAATTTGAGAGAATTAGGGTTTTGCTTTCACTTCACTTAGCAGTTTTGTTGGGTTTTTTTTGCCAAATTTAATTACAAATTTATTAAATAAGGGGAAAATGGGGAAACTGAAGATTTCTTTGGGTTTAAAACCCTAATCTAAGGCTTAAGGGCTCTGGTGTTAGTGATGAGCTCTGCTGTGCACTTGGGGAGTCCTAATTATTCCAGACTTAAGTATCTTCTGTAAAATGTGCATAGTATTATTTCCTTCCTCACTTTTGTTGACTGAAAACTTCTCAGATACAAAGCTTATTTTATTAACCATGGTTTCAACTGAAGCCTGGAAGCTAGTTTTACTGTAAGCATCTATAACAAAACCAAAGTATTTCAGCTGCTTATGGCAGACAGTGTAATTGATGTAAAGCAAAGGAGTCTAAGTGCATGTTTTCAGTCCCATCTTTGCTTTAAACTTCAGGTATTTTTACAAATATTGAACCAAATGCTATAATCCTAATGGTAAGGAATTCTCTTCCTGTGAGAAAATCCATGCATTTAGGTAACCTCTATGGGAGTTTTATCTGCATAAAGACTTCAGTGCCAAGTCCAAGTGGCCTCTTCCCAAGAAAAAGGGCTACAGGTGTAAACGAAGGTTGCAGGACCAGGACCTGCAAGTGAGACCGGCAGGTAAAGTAGTCAGACTTTGTAGTTGAAATGGGACAATAGATTTAATTCTGTGTTTTTACACTTTTGCTACTGATTCTAAACTTTAATATTTCCTCAAAGTAAGCTTTTGGTGCTGTTTTTTAAACATATGCTCATCATCACTGCACAGTCTATTAATTCTGGCAAGATTGCAAATGCCCACAGACATCAAGCAGTAAAGAATGAATGACTGCTTTTTACAAGTCTAACAGCTGTAAGAAAGAAATAAAAGCTGGTAAACTTCACTAAGCACCCATTTACACACACTTTTAGCTTGTTTAGGAGAGGTTTCTGTATTCTCTTTCTTTACTTGTGTACTTTTATATTTGCACTTAGAAAAATCCCACTGAACCTACTGCCAGGATTTTGAATTTGTAGATTTGCACACTATTGGATATATTGGGATATGACATGACATTAAATTATTTTCAGTGAGAATAACAGCTGAACCAGATTGCTGCCATGCTGTGACTACTGAGAGGGTTTTTGTTTGTTTTACAATAGATAAGACTTAAAGAGCATGCAAGAGTCTGTACTAGCTCCTTGTCAATAAAATAAGAAAGAAACCATATAATACCTTTTTTCAGGGTTTCATTAAATATTCTTGTCACGCTTATTCTGGTGAGCGCATCTCATAATGTGCTTACAGTTGTGATGACCTGATATTTGTATTCCAGTCAGTACCTACAATACACTTAGTTGCTCTAGTGCAGCTGGGGATGCTGTGGAGGAGTTATCAGGGCAGTGGGCTGTTAGAAAACCTGGCTGGGGACGTGGCAGGAGAAGAAAATGCAGTCTACTAGGAATTTTTGATTCTGAGGTACTGTTGGGAAGAGAAGTGAAACAGGGTCTTAATAGAGTTGGGCTTTTGATGTGCAAAATAAGAAAAACAACTGGAAAATGAAAGTGAGTATCTTGGCTGAGAGACATTCTTTCTTCAAGTTTCTCCAGTTTACTCCTCCAGCAGCAATATTTCTTAAAGGAAATGGGATGTTCCAAGGGTGGCTGAAGTGTAATGTGAAGATGGGTGGCTTACTGAAGTGGAAGAAGCTGTCAAGCTTCATAAATATCTGTTCCCAGTTCTGATTAACCTTCTACGTATATGCATTTATAATAACTATGCAGTGTATGCAAACAATAACTTTGAATCTCATGTTAGTCGAACATAAACATAACATCTTCTAGAAGAATTGTTTTCTCATGGAAGAGTTCACTCATTGGATCTTTGTGTTTGGAGTTTTTCAAACTGAGTATAATGCTACAGTTTCCTCACAGGGCATGAACCTTTAACCCTTAAAGAGTGAGTGATGCGTTATGTTCACACATCAAGGATGCAGAAGAATAGATACTGGAACTGCTGGATTAGATTTGCATGACCCACAGAATGCCTGATTTGGTTTTCAAAATGGAATAAATTACAAGCTGTACTTATTTGGAGGGGGAAAATGCTCCACATTCAAACCCTCTCCTGAAAGCAATGAGTTTAATTGAACAGGGGAACAAGAATTGGGGTTAAGAGACAAGTTCAAAAAAGAATGACTTGCCAACTTTGCCTTCTACAGTTTGTTTGAAATCCTGCTAGTGGCAGTCTTCAGTGCTGTGCTTGTAGTCCTTTGTTTTATTAGGCTAGCAAGTATTCCTCCTTTCCCTGAGAATATCAAAGGGGAAAAAAACCTGTCATGTTTTGCTTCTGTTTTTAAGACGTTCGCTGGGATGAAAGTTAGATCTTTAACTGAGTTCAGTGACATGGGGAAAAGTCACTACCCCTGGCAGTCTTCTGCATTTCAGTGGGAAGAGCTGTAGTGTAGTAATATGTGTTAGTTCTCAGTTCTTTCAAAAGGAAAGTGAATTATTGTGAGAAATGTCCCATGCCATTCTTAAGCAGCTCAGGAAGTACTTTAGAACTTTTATTTTGTAATACTGACAGCTTCCTCAACTACTGTAGTCTCAGGGAAATTTGTGTTCTGGTTTTTTTTTAAACAGAGATCCCACTTTTATCAAGCTATTCGGGTACTGGAACTTCTATGGGATTGGTTTTGGTGTTTGTTTTTTGGTGGGTTTTTTTTGTTTTATATATATTTTTTTCCCAGTGGGGCTGGCAGTAGGGCCAGATACCTCTTTCAAACTTGGGTTCAGGTACTTCCTTCAAATGTACTTCCTTCAAACTGTTCCTTCAAATGTCTGAATGCCTTTACAGATAGGGTATAAAATGCCTAGCTAGCTCTGTTCCCACCTTTAGGGGTTGTAAGAACAGGAAGCTACTGGAGTGCGTGCTGAAGGAAACAGTTGTGGCTGTTTCATCACAGATGCCCTAGGGACCAGCTGAAAGCTTTCTGAAGTTGATGAAAAGAATCTCTTTAACCTTGTAAGCTTTTTATTTAGCCCATGAGCTTGTCAGGCCTGTAGCTGTCATTTTATTTTATGTTTGTACAGTTCTGGGCATCGCAAGCTATTCTCCATTGGTCTCTGGGTACTGTCACAGCAATATACAGTTAACATAAAAATATATTTATTAACTTTATTATTCATTATTTATCATCTTTCATTTTGATTATGTTGCTGGCATTTTGCTGTACTACTTGTGTGCTAACAGTTTAGAGGGACAGGCAGCAGAAATGTTCAGCTTTCTATTTCCACTTACTCTGATTTTTAGGTTTTAGAAAACATTCTTGAGGTCACAAGGTTGCAGTCTTGGAAATCCATGAAACCATGGTATGTCCTTTTACTACATGCTTAAATAGAGGCATTTAGCTCTAAAAAAAATAGATGTATGCTGTGAGAATACCCTGGAAGCAGATGCAGGTCAATCTTCAGGTCTATGCAGCAACAGCTGGAACAATGAGTGTTTGGTCATGGCTCTTGGACACTGCTCTAAGATGCGTGAGTATTATCTTTGTTGTAAACACTGTGCTGCAGTGGAAATGACTGGTATTTAGAAAACTGCTGTTCTGCTGCTGCCCTGCTCTGTAACAGGTGCAAAGTACTTCACCTCATGGTGCCTCAGTTTCTCTGTTATAGTTAACAACAAATGCTGCTTTCCTCACATACAACAGAAGATGCTCTGGAGCTAAATGCAGTTGAATGATTAGAAGGAACTCCTGAACTCCCTCATATTTCAATGAACGCTTTCCAATGCCGAATGCTGGTCAGGCTATTTGAGGGAATGAAATAAAACAGCTATGGGGGAAAGCAGAGATTTGTAGCCATGCTGATATAGTCTTTGGCAGCTAGCAGAGAAGAGGTGTTTGTTAAACTGTATAGTAAGATAGGCAGAGAAGAATGAAAAACTAGGAAAGGGAAAAGCGTATGGCATGACCTCCAACAGTTTAATATGCAGAAGCTCACAGACTGCTATGGTAGCAAATACTTTTGGGCCCAGGCTCTAAATGCTCTGTGTATTCCTGGGCTGCTTGGTAAAACAGCTGTCATCAAGCAGCTGATCTGATTTGATGTGTGAGACTGTGGATGAAGTTTTGACATTTTGCCAGATAGTAAAGGCACTTGCATTGGCTCAGCTGCATCCCAACAATGTGATAAGGCTGTAAAGTCAATAAGCATTGAGACATGCAGAATCCAAAGCATTGAGGCCCAGGCCTTCCTCATAAGCTAGTAAGGCTTTCTGTCTGGATGATTTTTTGGCTGTTGGATCTTATTCATCTCACTGAGGCTATCATGAACATCCACCGTGTTGAAAACGTTCATGTGCTGAATCATACATGACTAAGCAGGTAATGCAAAAGACCTGCACTCCACTGCTATGCCAAGTTTACAGTGCTTGGCATCTATTTGTAATCTGATTCTCAAACAATCCCTTATTATGCATAGCAAGAATGTCTAGAATACCTTGAAAAAACTATGTGCAAAGTACTGGAACACCTTTACAAGTATGTCCAAGTAATACTTTGTTGGGTGAAGGAAGACAAAGCTGGAATAGTTCCTCACATGTCCCAAGAATGATGCAGTTCTAAATAGTTGAAATTCCATGACCCTGATGGTCTGCTAGCAGTATTTTTTGGATATCAGAGTTGACAATAGCATTAAACAATCCACACAGAATGCCACAATGAAGTAGCTATACTGCTCTAGGATGTAGAGACTCTTTTCCTGGTCTAATTTACTTTCCTACTTGTGGGAGTATTTCTGTGATACCAGACAAGTAATGTTGTATTTTGCATGTTGATCATTACATTTCTAGATATCTTTCTCTTTGGAGTTGCCACATTAAACATTTGACTTCTGCAAATCAGTATAAGCTCAGGGACTGAGGTTTTTACTTACTGCACTCTCTAAACTAGAATTAAACAGACACAATTATAAAAGGCAGATGTCCTTGGATTCCCTGAATACACTGCTATGTTAAAAGTAGAGTTCGTTTTTGCTGCTTGCCTAGAGAATGGATCTTATGTTAAATTAACTTTTGTTATTTTTGCCTCTCCCCTTGTACATATGCACACCTGGTCACAACTAAAGCACGGTTAAAATTACCGCACCCTACATGCAGTTACCTCTATCTAGCTTCTGCAACAAGTGATATCCTTGAGGCAAGAGAGATCAAAGTAAAAGTGAATGGCAAAATATACCTGAAATTAGTTCTACTTTGGAGGAGTATCAAGACGTGATTTTGATGGATCTTGTAAATAAGGGCTTGCACAAAGCACCACTGCAATGCTCAGTTTCTTTTTTCACTATAAAATCCCCCAAACTCCAGCAGGTGGCAGTGAGCAACAGTCTGAGAGCACAGTGCTACAAATATGAAGCGTTTCCATTGCTGAAGCTAAAATGGTACTGGATTTGTTTAGAAACTAAATGACACAGATGTTGCAGGTACACGAAAACGTCTAAACAAATGAAACATATTTTTCAGACTGGTAGCTTGTAACTCAGCCTTGGAAGGTGACATCATCTCGATCCTTACCTTGCCTCTTTGTAGCTTCTTGCTGGGCAGGTGCTATGGCTTTATACTGTGATGCAGTGCTGTGCAGACAAGGGTTGTTAGCTTTGCAATATAGAAAACAATTCACTCTGTTAGATTAATAGAAATGCAAAATGTGTTTTTGAATAGCTCATTTTACATCTAAGTCTTTTTTTTCATGGAAGGTGTAATGAATTGAAGAGGGGCAGGCAATTTAATTCATTACAGCTGTCAACCAGTGAGCACTGCTGCACTTGATTTGTTTTGGTGCCTCTTGCAGGTTGCTGCCAAGGTGCTAGTCATTACACTTCATTTTGCGAACTACTCAGGTGGTGAAAACATAAAGGAAAAGGTTTCTGGACAGAATGGGAACAGAGCTTCCTTTTCTGTAGATGTGAGGAAAGCACTGGAAGAAAAAGCATGGTTATATGCCCCTGTACACTGAGGTAAACACTGAGCCTTTGTTTAATTATGTGACATTGATGGTTAAATCGAGACCTAAATGCTTTCCTCTGGTACAGTTTCCCTTGCTGTGAAGGGAGAAAATAAATGTTCTGAAATAAACAAAATAGAACTTGAAACTCCAATTTTACTGAGCCTGGGATTCACTTACCTACCAGCTGAAAAACAGAGGATAGTTTTCTGTTTCTGCCTTTCTCTACCTAAGGCACCTGGCCTTTCATTGATGTGAAGGGGATTTAACTATTTGAAGTGTCCTTCAATGTTACTAATTTTTAAGTATCCATACAAACTCCTTGTGTCTTAAATTGAAAGAGACTGCAAGGTGAGATGAACTACCTTGCAGATGCAGAGCTGAGAAAGGTCCCTCTTGCCTAATTGCAGCTGGACTAATCTGTTGTTCAGAAAAAAAAGGTGGGAATTCTTTTTGTCTTGTGCTGTCCTGGGAGTCTCATCAGTGTCTGTCAGTGTGAATGTGCTAGTTAGCTCATAACATAAAATGAGCCTATACCTGCCCTTGGCTAGAGTTCAAGTGTGTTTCTTCTGGAGGAATTGTGGGTAGCTGCAGGAGTTAAAGGTGAGGTCTAAAATATACAGTCCTTCCTCTTCTCTCATCAAATGTAGTGGGGAAATGGTGGATAAGATGTGGATAACAGACACTTAGCATCTGCAGTATGTCATGCAGTGAAGGGAAGACTGTTGCATAGCAATACTATTGGCAGAAAAATGATGCCCAGTAAATAATATCTACAGAAGATGGCAACCATGCCACGTTGAAGATATGGTATAGTGTAACTGAACTACATGAGCATAGTTAAAGCTTCATGATGGGGCTAATAGCATTTACTTTGCTTCTCAAAGTACCTTATTTGTCTGGGTGTTTGTTTTTTTTTTTTAAAAAAAACCAAAGATGTCACTAGAAGAATACATATTTCAGACTGACTGAAGTGATTTATTGTAGCTTCTGGTAGCTTGGTGAAAAAGCTCTGCATTGTTTGAAAATGAGAACTAAATGGGATGTTAGAAAAAGTTTTTATAGTTACAAGTGTAGCCCTTCATCTAGAGAAAGAAAAATGGAGAAGTGATTTGAGGCGATTTTTGTGAATTAAATAGAAGTAGGAAAACCTTTTGGCTAGAAAAAAAAGGGAATCAAAGTAAGACCTTTCACTTTGGCATGCTTGAAGCACTTCTGATTTTAATTTTTTTTTCCTGTATGAAAAAATGACAGAAAGGGCAAAGGGTGACTCACTCTTGAAATGAAAATAATTCTAGCTTTCCTTGAACAAAACCTTTCAGGTTGAACCAGTTATATTGGGGTTTAAATTTTTGGTTTTAATATTAAAACAAAAAGAAATATAGGGAAGTCCTATTTCAGCACAATTTAAGATAATGGGCTTTGGGTTTGTTATATTTTGTTTACTCATTTTCATGATAACAGCTAAGAAATAACTAACAAACCGGTATGTTACTTCTTAGCAGTGCATTTATTTTACTCAGGTTAATTTATTGCTGGGCAGCGTATTAAACTATATATATATCTTTATTGTCACTCTAAGGAGATGGTTATGAATGTTAGAGAAGGACAATCCTGCTGCTTCCAAATGTAAATCAAGAAGTTGATCCTAAGTATGTAACTAAGGTTAGGCAAGGATCAAAGAATTTAATGTACTAGTAGTACCAGAAGTTCTTACAGTCTATAGATGTACACACCTTTCCTGCCATGAGTGATTACCAGTGCCTTGGAGAAAATTAACCCCCTCTCTTTTCTACTCCTCTTTAAAAGTCTAATTATACACTGGGAGCAATGGGAACCCTTCCTTTCTCTGCAGCTAACCAGTCGAATCCCTGCATCTAAGGTAGAAATCAAGTGCAAGGAAATAGTAATTAAAATTCTATACAGTCCTTTCCTAGTCCCACCTGGATATCCAAGGCATCATGTCACAAATCCTGTGCTCAGGGAAGACTCATAGTTTTAAGTAGTCACTGAAATAGTAAGTGGAATCTGGGTCTCTTGACAGCTACCTTAACAGCTAAATAATAAAATTTCCTATCTTACCTACTGTTTTCCCAGTCCTCCCTTGGACAAAATAATACAAACAGTTAACACATGAATTTAAAGACATTCAAAATGAGAGGATTGGAACTAGATGGTCTTTAAAGTCTCTTCCAAGCCAAATGTTTCTATGACTGTGGCTGCTCTCAGTTGCTCAAATTGGTTTTGTGAGAGATAGGAGCATGGGTGTGGCTATACTGGGTCAAACCAAAGTTTCTTTAAATCTGTTTCTGTGACCTTGATAGTGGCCACACATGGTACTAAAGGAGGAGATGAGATCAGGGCAGGCATATATGGTGCTTTCCAAGTGCTCTCCTAATATTCAAGCATTTCCACAATTTACATTCTCCCAGGAAGGAAAAGGAAATGGAGTCTTCCTCAGTGTAAGCCTCTCTTTCAGCTGTGCATGGTATTTATATCTTGCTTGGTTCCAGCTGAAGATAATGCTCAGAAATGGAAGACATCAGTTGGATGCAGCTCATACTATTTCCCTCCTTAAGGCTTCCTGTGGTCTAGTCCTTGTTTACTTAGCAGGCTTAGATGACAAGTACCTAAGTTCTCAGATGCATTTACTGAATTATCCAGTTCTGAGGAGCATATAATTACTTTGCAAAGTATTCAAAGGCACCCAAAATGGGTGGTTTTTGGCACTGAGCTTCTCATTATGGGATGAGAAAATGACAGCACCTTAGCTCAGTTAACTCCAGATGCTGCTTTTTTTCTGTTGCCAGAGAAGCAGCTGCTTCAGCGACCTCTCCTGCCGTCAGTAATGCATCCTCCTGAGTGATGGATTGAAAGGTGCTCTTTGCATCTTCAAGTGTCAAAACAACTGAACAAGTTTCAGCCTTTAAATACAGCAGCCCGTCTGAATGTAAAGGAAAAACTGAATTATAAGAGATGATTTATGCCACTAAGGTAATCACAGTGAAGCAGAACTGAATATTCCCTTCATAAATTGGAATACTGTAAAAAGGACAATGAAGAAATGTCTTTAGACAGCCAAGCTCCTCTCTGTGTGTGATTCTGGCAAAGCACCAGTGAAGTGAATGAATCACTGTGTGCACTAATCCAATACAGAATACAAATGTAACTGTATAACACAGCAAGGGATAAAAGTTTGTGAGCTTCAAACACAACTAGGTAATCTGCATTTGAAAATTTAAGAGAGTCACACCTTTGGATACTGTTGGAGAGATTGCAGGCTTTATCAAGGAGTTGTGGACTGAAAAACTCCAAAACAAATGCCAGCGTTTTATTGCTATCCTGTGTAACAAATAGCTGATTTATTCTGTTGTACACAGGAGGTTTTTTCCACTACAGCGAGGTGGAATTTTTCCCTGGATTTTACTGGCAGTCCCACACAAGTCTTGCCTTTTGGGAGCTGGGAGGTTACACAGATGGTATTTTGGACTTTCAAGAAAGTGGAAGAGTATAGGTTTTTGGGCCTGGCTGATGAATGAGGTGGCATGTGAGGAGACTGCAAGGTGATATATTCTGTGAGAAAGACTGAATCCAGGGAAAATTGTTGAACTGGGTGGAAAGTAGATATATTTTTTTTGCTATTTTACATTCTAAAAGAAAATAGAATTCACACAGTTTTAAATAATTCTAATTAAAATGCATTTTAAAAAAAATCTTTTAGATGATCCAAAGCTTGTATTTTCAGAAAAATCAAACACAATAATTTCCTTTGCAAGCTTAAGAATTTTTTTAAAAAATACAGCAGCTACAAAGGTAGATTTTTTAAAAGATGCTTTGAATTTTGACTAAAATGTCTGTCTTCTTTCACTCTTAATTTCAGCTACATGTTTATGACCCACAGTAGTCTAAGTGGAAATCTAAATGTCATGTTCCTATAGGGTGGATGTTCACAGTAGGATCTGCTATATTAAACTGATTTGATAGAAACTTAAAGTAAACTGTCTGTCCACTGCATTAAGTCACTTGTCTTACAAGTCTTCCTAGCATCTTAGTTTTGCACTGACAAACTCCAGAAGCCTCTCATGTTTTCCAAGATTTTTACTCTGATCACAGGCTTGATCTTAGGAAAGAGACTGTTTTGGTGTGGATGGAGCTGATTACTGTTAGCTTACCTGTTTTAAAGCTGTGTACCTGGGATGTTTTTGTTTGCATTACTGCTTATTACCTCTGTTGATGTCTCTGGTAACCCCTGCTGTGTCTTTTACTTAACTCCATACATCCATGTGCTAGCAATACAAAACTGAGCAGGTAGAATCCAGCACAATATTTAAGTTTATTGTACAGAGTAAAAGCATTTGAAAAGAAAAAGGTGAAGAAAAATTAACACTAAATTCCGGTAGCATAGATCAGTAAATTCCTATTCATCAACCTCTTAAGTCTTCAGCTTGTTACAGTATATTTATGAGAAGAAGAAATCTTCTTGTATTGGTTTCATGAATTAGTATTCTAAAGTCAAAAGGGATTTAAATAATATTGGACAGAATATTTTCTTGGCCCTGGTAATAAACTACACATTTTGGTGAATTTAATCCTGAGACTCTTTGCAAGTAATGGTAAATTATATGACTAGTTTTAGACACTCTGCTCAAGAAGCCAAAAAGCTACTGGAGGTGCTGCAGCCTGTCTTGCTGTCCTCCTGTGAACAGCTACTACATCCAAATGAGTGGAACACAGATGCTTTAATTTTTGATGATTTTTAGACTGCTTATCCTAATTAAAGAGCCATAAGCACCAGAACGTGTTTGGAGATGCTTCTGCTTTTTCTGATATTTGAGAAATGGAGCAAGAGGGCAGGAATGACCCTGGAGCCTTTAGCAGGAGTACTAATTTAAGAGATGCTTAGATTCCAGTCCAGTGACAAATTATGCATCAAGCAATGATGTCAAAATTTATGAATATGGACTCCTACAGCTTATACAACTGGACAGCTTGACTTGCTCCCTGAGCAGATCTGTCCCTTAGATGCAAACTGATTTTGGTCAATGAAGAGAAAAGCTAGAGCTGTGATACCACTATGAGTATTCTCTTCATTTATCTTCCTTTCCTTGAAATGTCCAAGAATGAATGACGTAAGACCACATATTTATGTGGTCAAAATATAAAAAAATATTATTTTCTGTTAAACTGAGAAAACAGAGAAGTAATAAATTTTATGATCCATATTATGGTTTTGCTGAGCTGGAACTTGACCTTTCTTTTTTAATCTTATGAATGCAATGTAGGAATATATTTTTTTTCCAAATTTGTAAGCAAAATCTTTGTACTGTTCTAATTTTATTGGCATTTCACAACTGCATATATTATCTTATGAGTTATTTGTTTCTATGTAGTTCTTGGTTTAAAAATCAAGAAGTGAAACATTTGAGGTTGCAAATAATAAAACTGCTCTTTACAGAAAGCTGTGTGGTTTCCTTGTTTCTTAAAAAGTATAAATTGGCTGCAAAAGCATGTGTTCTTACAATTAATATTATAGTATGATGTGAAGAGTTTAGCCAAGTGCAGCAGGATGGATGCCAGTCAGGCTTGGTGACACTTTAATGAGCTCATTTATTGCTCCGCTACTTCTATCAATGACCGTCAACTAGGAGATGATTTCAGAGTGTTTATAGCAACAAGGTGAGTCAGGATTTTTCAGCCTTGTCCATTTTGAGGAATGGCTGACAATCAATCCCATTCAATATCAGATTGATAGAGGCTCTGCAACTATTCCTGTCACTTTTGAACTGGTGCGGTCCCTTGATGGTTAGAGGCTTGACTGAGCACAGTAATTGATGCTACTAACTATCGAGAGGGGTTTGTTTATGTTTTTGCAGATAAACTGTATGTTGTCTGGTTTTATGAGTTATTTTATATCTTGTGTTTGAATTGCTTAGCTACTTTTTGCCAGAGGCTTTTTTCTTTAGTTAATTATAGGATTATAATTGCCAATTAGGTGATAAGCCACAAAAGAGCTGGTATTCCTAAACCACGAGACATGCATTCAGTGTATTGTGCAGCACAAGAAGCATAGGAAGTGGCACAGGATGTTTATGACTATTTTTCATATGACCTATTTTTTTTCCATAATGTATTATGAATTAAAAAAAGACAATATGTAATATGGAGGTGAGATTTCTTTGTAGACAGTGCAATTAAAAATGGCAACACAAAAAGGAGGAGGAAAAGGAAGATTTTTTTTTTCCAGAAATTCTCCTTCCTTCCCCTGCTGTCTGAGTCAGTCCTTTCTTATGTCTTGTTTTCAATGTGGTCAGCTTGGGCTCAATTCTGTTCAAAATACTCTTTTAAAATGGAGACACTATATCATTCTTTGGTCAGCTTATAGTAGTGAGAAATGAAAGCAGTAGAAACATTGTCTTTAAATCATTCTTGGTATTCTTTGAATCTGTTGCAACAGCTCAGCTGAGGTGTTCCAGAAGAAATCAAAATTGACAAAGGGTTGTCTAAAAAAATAAAGTGTAACTCAGCTGAAATGTTGGTTCTGTATTTGTTTCTTCTCAGAGGGAGCAGAGCAATTTAATTGGAGTACTGCTTTGGGGGAACATGGCATTTCTCAATATTTTTGTAGTATGGGGTGAAAAAAATAGCTCTTCTGTCCTTTAAACATTTCAGACTTGAAAATGTGTGTTAATCTGCCCATTGTTCATAAAGAGGGGTTTTAGCCTGACAGACAACTGAGGGAAAATTCAGTTCATTTTTTGTGTACGTTTAATAACAAAGAGTTGAAGTGAGGAGAAGCTACTTTGTCATCTGGAAAAGTAGGAAGGTTCTTGTCTGCATGCCTACTTTTCTTTCCTCCGTTTTTTTGCTATGGTAGAATGCTTCAGTTGTTTGTACTTCATTACTGAGAAAAATCAATCCTAACAAAGTTAAGTTCTAGTAAGAGTATAACTGTGGTAATGTGATAATAAAGTCAAATACCAATTTAACAGCCAGTCTTCAAAGGGAGGATACCCTTGCCATTTTATGCAGAGTGAAGAAATGTACTTGAAGCCAAGAATTTATTGTTAATTGAAGTATGGTCTTAACCATCCAATCAAACCTAACACTTAATATCCAAACTACCTAGTTTTTACAGTTCACTTGCAATGATAACATAAATAGATATGTGCAGGCATTTTATCTCTTCCCATTTTTTTTGCATTAGCTTTTATTCCCATGCTGCTTTGACTCTTAAGCTCATGAGCTAATTTTCCTCAAAAGGAAAAGAGGGGGTTTTAAAATAAGTTGTCAGCATCCTAAGACCTTTGCTAAGGGAAACGTGGTAGTTTTTCTCCAGTTCTTCATTCTCCACAAGTAATTTTTGTATGATGGCGAATGCTGTCTGCTCACCTGCTTTTCTTCCATTGATTCGTACTGTGACATTATTTCCAAGATACATTATTTATGTTGTTTTATGTAGACTGGATATTTGTTTTTCATTGCTTCTAAGGCAGGACTAACACATCTCCCAAAGTTGCATGCTTATAGTGACTGTAAATCAATCTTTTGTGATTTGTTTTGGTAGTTTGGTGATCTCTGCTGTTGTCTGGTGCTTGCTATTTCAAGACCTCTGCTGTAATTTTCTGTGTGTATTTTTTGGGTCTGCTGTTACATCCGTTTTTCTTAGATGTCACTGAGGCTGCGGTTTACTGATGTTTTGTGAACACAAGCTAGTCCTGTGTTTCAGCTCTCAGGTCACTAAGAGTTCCCTCTAAAAATAAGTTATCTGCTAGAAGACACATGCATACAGACAAACATGGGCACAATGCTGTGGTAACTGCTTGCTAACAATATCTTTCAGTTATGGCAATATCATTGATATGTTATAGAAACTGCAACAACAAGTGATTATGTAAATTTAAGGATAGTGTCCAGGCAATAAGAATTACTATTTTAATGTATTGGTATGATTGTATGCTTAGAGTAAAATATAAAATAAGGAAATTAATATCTGAGGATATGGATCTGTGGAGTGTTGAAGGTGATGTGGGTGATTTTGCCATGTCTCCCTCCTTTCTATATACCACCTTAAGAAGATTAAGATAAAACAACACATTTGATTTTAGCAAAAAAGTTTAGCTCTGCTTCTTGACTTCATTTCCAGTAAACCTGTGATTTTGTAATATTTTCATTGTGACTGGTCAGAAACAAGACTTGCAGAACTAACTCTAACGTTAGCGTGATACCACCACACTTCTGTACAAAACCAAAAATTTAAGACTTTTTCAGGACAGAAGTGTCCTGCAATAGTGGCAGTTTACTGAAGGAACAGTCACTTGGTATTTGAAGGGAATCCAGGGTAAAATCCAGTTTGACTCTAGCTGATCAAGGACTACATCTGCTGCAGCTCTTTCAATGACAGAAAGTACCTCTTTCACCAGAGGCAATACTTTTCCTTGGAGTTATATTATTACAAAAAACCCTTCACTTTCCAATAAACAATGTTTGCTAGACAAATATTGGCCTATGGTATTTTAAGTCTTATATCTAGCTTTTCTGCACTTGGACTCAGACGAACTCCTGTTCAAGATGGTGCAAAGGCATCCACAAGCTCCAGAGAATGATTGGGCAAGCATTTCACTAAATCAGGAAGATGGATTTCAAAGGTCATAAACATATACTTTTGTTAACTGGGCCACAAAGCTTTATAGGCTCTTGGGTCTCTGCTAAACAATGATGTTTCACAGACATGCAGATAAATGCATTCTGTGTAAGAAAAGTTAAATCTGAGTGTGGAAAGGTCAGCACAATTTCTGTACCATAGAACAATAAAGTGGAATAATTCTGATTAGAATAAGAATTCCCTATCACCAGGTTCTGAGATCTGGATTTTAAATGAATATACAGTTGGAACTGAGAGAGGCAGACTTGTGAATTTTAAATGTCTTGAGGAATCAGATATGAAAGACAACATTGAATCAGCTTACAGAAAAATTAGCATAAATACAATTCTGCGGTGAGAATGAAAGAGAAATCAAGTTCTATGACGTCTTTAAAAAAACCCAAATAAACCTGTTTTTATGTTCTACCTATTTTCCTTCTATCTCAGTTTTGGTTGTTGCCATGTGGAGTTCCCCTTCCTCTCTGATCAATCCTGTATTAGATATTCATAAAACCCAGTTGCTTCCTGAGCAGGTGCTGTGTGGTTTGGACTTTAGATTCTAAAGAATTGTCTTCAGGACAAGAAATTTAGGACTGACATCTTATCCTATGTCTATCTTTGTATGTTTACAGGAACCTCAAGTGAATTTAAAAGAACTAAGAAACATTATCCATCAGACAAAGAAGTGGTGTTCATCTATTTGTACAGCTGGACATTACTACAAGGAGGGTCAATTATTGGAGAACCAGATCCCTTTCTTACAAGACTGGAGCTGTAGGTCTGTATAATAAATAAAAGGTTGTAGGTGCAGTTCCCATCATGAGATAACATGAAAATTACTTAAATTTCATTTAAAGCATGTGAATGGGGGAGAAAAATTGTAAAGGTTACGGGCAACTGCAAGTTTATGTACTCTCTATTCTAACAATTCCACCATATTTTAGTTATCTTGCATCAAGCAAGCCTGCATGCCTAAAGATGTATCTGGTATTGTAGTCAGTGTGAAAGTGTTTTTATCAGAAGAGATTGTTATTGACTTTGTTTTTGTACGTGCTCTACTTATGAATATTCTTTTTAACGTCCAAGATTACCTGAGCAAGAGCACATCTGGTAGTGTCAGATTAACTGTTGCGTACTCATGTGTTTCAGTTCTGTGAAGCAATGATTTCCATTGCAACTTTGGTGTGTATCATTAGTATCATGAGCAATAAGCAGTAAGGAAGAGTATGTTGTATTGGATTTCTTGCTGTAGGATGCCACACTGCTACGATTATCTGCTCCATCTTGCCTGACACAGGCCACAGCGTTTAAAAACATAAATCATGCAAGGAGGATGCTGGTGTTGGTGTTGCTTGGTTGATGCACTAGGTCACTTCCAGTGAGGTCATGTCCCTTACTAAACAACTTGTGCTTTGTTCCTGATGATAGATTGCTGCTTTTTTGAGCCTATGTCTCTGTGCCATCTTCGAGCATATGAAGGGTATTTTATATTCTTAGTATCCAAAGGGATGAAATAAATACGTATCTGGTTGGTTTGTAATTTTGAGCTTTTCTGTTACAAGTCTCACTTTGCCTCCAATTTGATTCTGCTTTTCTTTTAGTCTAGCAATAAACATATAACATAAAAGAATATTGAATTAGTATCTGCTGTTGTTGTTGTGCAAACTGCCTTGGGAAAGGAAAAGATTGGTGGCAAAATCCTTACAATGATTTGTTAAAATACTCAAACCTTCATTGACTGGTGCTGGTAAGAAATACTTTAAGTATGTTAAGGAAAAACTAATTTAAAACTGTACCTCCTTCTAAATGAAAAGCAACAAGCCCTTGAAAACCACAAAACAAAATCCCCTGGAAACACTGTTTGATGTATTTTTAAAAATATTTTTCTATCATTGGATAAAAGATGCCTTACCTGCTTTGAAAGAATACCTATACAGATAAGAAGTCAGGTACTTAATGCAAATCAGTGTAACATCATTGACAATAGATGAGAATGTTCCCTTTACTCCCTCTTTGGTATGCTAGGTAAATGCCTTGCAATAAGCTGCAGAGAACAAGCTGCATAAGCATGGGTTTCAGCTTATGTATCGATACAAAGAGATTAATCACTGATGTGCATTTTGGTTGTGAGCATCTTAGCAGTTACTCCAGAAACTTGCACAGAGCTATGATGTGGTTCTGGCATGGGCAGAGGACCTCATTTGAGTAGAGCTTGGTCTGCGAGTGGGGCCTACATATACACTCAGTGTAATCTATCTCAACAAGAATTTTGCTGCAGACTTGACATGGATCACGTTCATGCCTTGGTATCAGAGAAGTGTGTTGATTAAAGATAGCTGTAGTTTGTAAATAGTGTTTGCTATTGCCCAGCAGGCAGCATTTATCAGCCAGACATCTCTTCTGAGCAAACTAGAAAAGAAGTCTTGCTTGCTGTATAACAGGTCTCAAAGGGATTCACTACAGCAGGGAAACAGATGGCCAGAACCTAGTAGGTTTGTAATGCTGTGAAATGAGTGGTGTGTGCCAGTGGAACAGGCAACGGGAGAGAAAAGCAGTGAGAGCTGTATTAAGCATTGGCTGTATTTGAATGAGAAGCAGTTGTTTCCAGATCATGTTTATCTCCTGAATAACATTGTTCATAAACATGAGTGGTTTGATAGATTTTTTTTTGTTGTTGTTTTAAAGCATACAAATATGAAGGAATTGAATCATTTGCCTGCTGGATGAGGGAAAGGCTGTGGATGTGGTCTTCTTGGACTTCAGTAAAGCCTTTGACACAGTTTCTCACAGTATTCTGCTTAGGAAACTGTCAGCCTCTAGCCTGGACAAGAAAATACTCTCCTGTGTGGAAAACTGGTTGGATGGCCAGGACAAGAGAGTGGTGGTAAATGGAGTTTANATCTTGGCTTGTATTAGAAACGATGTGACTAGCAGGTCCAGGGAGGTTCTCCCTCTGTACTCAGCACTGGTGAGACTGCACCTTGAATCCTGTGTTCAGTTCTGGGTCCCTCATCCCAAGAGAGATGTTGAGGGTCTAGAGTGTGTCCAGAGAAGAGTCTTATGAGAAGTAGCTGAGAGAGAGCTGGGATTGATTAGCCTTGAGAAGAGGAGGCTGAGGGGAGACCAAAACGAGGTTGTAGAGAGGAGGGAGCTGGCCTCTTCTCCCAAGTGACAGGGGACAGGACAAGAGGAAATGGCCTCAAGCTCTGCCAGGGGAGGTTCAGGCTTGACATCAGGAAAATATTTTTCACAGAAAGGGTCATTGGGCACTGGCACAGACTGCCCAGAGAGGTGGTTGAGTCACCTTCCCTGGAGGTGTTTAAAGGATGGGTGGATGAGCTGCTGAGGGGCATGGTTTAGTGTTTGATAGGAATGGTTGGACTCAATGGTCCTGGGGGTCTTTTCCAACCTAGCGATTCTGTGTGATTCAGTGATCTACAGCTGCTACAAGAGTAAAAAGGTATTATATCATTGGTATGATTTGTGATAAAATGTATTGTACATTTATGGAACAGTGAGAATTTAACTGAAAGTATCTTATTACCCTAAAGGAAACTGCACCAAAAGGTGTTATTTTGATGAGACTCTACCTTTTTTCAGTAACTTATTTTTTCATTTTTTAGTTTGGTTTTCAAATAAAATGTTCTTCTTTAACATAATTTAATTTGATTCCCCTTTCATTTACAAGTTTTCCAGTTCTTGAAATAACAAAATTAAATATTTCAGTTGATCCTTATAACATGTGCTTTACTTTGTTAGTAGCATACAAGAAATATTTTGTTTCATCTTTGAATGAGATTTTACATGTCAAATTCTTAGAAGACCAGGAAAAAAATTCCTACTCATTTGTTGAGTAAAGTCTGAAAACCAGAACAAGGCAATTATTTGAGAAATGTGTTAATTTGGCAATAATATAGTTATATGAACAATTGTGACCTATCCTGCTTTAAAAAATTAACCTTGTGGCTGAATTACTCTAGAAGTGTTTAAAATCTAATTTGGAGATCAGTAATGCTCTGAATACTGAGTGGCTTCAATGCAGCAGTTACTGGTAGTTAAAGATTACAGATGCCTAAAAAATCCTATACGGAGTCTGGGAACAGAATTTTTTTAATAAAAATCTGTTTGAAAATGGAAATTGTTGTATTGTAGATCAGGGTTAAATTGACAGGTAAATTAGTGACATGCAAAGCAGGCATCTTACTCTTTGCTGTTATTACTAAATGTATCTACTCATTCTGACTGAGCTTAAACATATTCTCATGGCTGTTGCAATCAATTGCCAATCTAAGAATGGTAGCATTCTATTTTTATGAATTTGAGACTCATGGTAAAAAGAGAAACTAGATGCTAGATGTTATGGATGAAGCTTGAATTAGGTTCTTGCTAAATTTGCTTTTTTCAGGTTTGTTGTTGTTGTTATTAGTCTTGTTACACTTTTGGAGTCCCTTATTCTGAGTCACAGAATTTGTAATTTATATCCATTAATCAATGTTACACCTATATATGTGGGGTCGGAACAATATAAAGGAGTAATGAGGCATTATGTTTACTTTGATGCATTTTGTAGGAATACTCATCTCTGGAAGAAATGAACTGAAACTTCTCTCAGGAAGTACTTATTAATGCATTTCACTGAATATGCTTTTTTGTTTTTTCCTCCCTTAGGAGAAAGCTTTTTTTCCTTCGGTCAATTGAGTATGGCACAAGGGTAATAACAAGTCTAATGGATGCTGTAAACCACTACTTTTTAATGCATAATGTAATTGAATCAGAATATAGTGTCTATACTGATGGAGTCCCTGGTGCTTTAGAAACTGAAATTATGATTAGAAAGATCCAGATAATGCTGACTTCTCATACATTAAGACCCTATTATACAATTTCCTTTCTACAGCACATTCACTTTTATTTTTGAATTATGCAGTGCCTTCTTAAACAGTTTAATATTACACTGGAATTAAATTCAAAACTTCAAGAGGGCTTTATCATTTTTGTGGAAACACATACAGAATAAATTTGTAGTGGTGCTGTATGACTAATAATTCCTCCAAACAGCTCTCTATAAAATTTCCCATTTAAAATTGCATTCTTTGGCAGAAAGTTTATTAGAAAGTCACCGCTCCTCTGTTGTCCAGCCATTACTGGACAGAATCTGGCTTGGTGTCATGTGCTGAGTTGGAGGAACTTGTGCAGACTCAGAGGTAGCTGGACTCTTTTCATTTTTTCTAAAATAAAAAATCTGAGTACTTTTTGTAAACAGAGGTGGATTGGAGAAGATGCTCTTAAGGCTCCATAGCTCATCTAACAACTGAGCTGCATGTGGAATATAATGTGCTTTTACACTTAAAGAAAAATCTATGTCACCGTTAGTGGACAAAATACCTCATATAGATAGCAAAATCAGAAATTTCTACTTTACGTTAGTTTTCCCTGAGTTGATTGAAATACTAGTTTTAAAAATGGCTCAAAAGAAAGTAATTCTAGATGTTATTTCTATTGTTAAACAAAAACAATGTTCAGATGAACTGGTTACTGCCTATTTGGATAACTGCAAGACTGTGCAGACAGTATAATCACTAGTATTGAGGGGGAGCTGCCTACAGACTCCTCTGCTGCAATCACCTGGCTAAGCTTATCCTGCAGCCAAGGGATATTTGTAGCCCAGCTGCTCATGCATCACAGCACAGGCTTTTGCCCATCTGGGTTCACTGTGAGGTGAGCATCTAATTCCTTGAGGTACAATGGATTTGTGTTTAGGATCACTACAAGAGGTCCCACATCAAAAGACAGTAGCCAGAATAGCACAAACGGTGGATAAACCTGTTTTTGACTGGCATATAGTTGAGATAACTGACATGCCAAAAGACAGATTGTAAAAGCATGGAAGAGCTTAGTGAAAATGGGCTAATCATTGTCTCAGTTCCAAGCCTTCAAATAGCAGTTATGTAATTAAAATTCTTCCTGTTCTCTCATAGTAGTAGATATGCCTCTTCACTCTTGATGTAGTCAGTGGAGCTGTACACTGATGAAAATGAGGTATTGGCCCACATCAACTACCTTTCAGACTGGCCAACTGGCTTTTTGCTGGCACTGTAGCTTGAGAGAGAGTCAAGAGTCTGGATTTACACGGCAAGGAGTGCTGTATTTTGAAGGGGATCAGACTACAGAGCCAGTGTACAGTGCTTTGCCTTTGAGAGACAGGCAAAACTGTGGGAGAAATTTATGTGCCAGAGCACATAAATTTACAATGAATTACAATATGAATATTATCGCTGAGAGCATGGACTTAAACTAGTATCACTTAGTGTTACATATTCTTTGAAAGTCAGTCATAACAGAAAGAGGATGAAGTTTTGCTGTTTTAAATCTTAGATCTTTGAGGTTTTGATCTAGTGTTTATTCAAGCAAATATTTTATTAGTGGGCAGAACCAAACTTCAATGAACCAAGCATCTATGTTCAAGTGTAAGCCTCAAGAAATTGTGTGAACATTTGAGAATATAGAAGAAAGTGGTCATGGAAAATGCTACAAAGGATAGCTGATGGCTGAATAGTTTGTGTTCTTCTCTTCATGTTCTAGTATTATGTTTCCTTCATATCTGATAGGCATGTCCTATTAATAAAATCTGACTGTTTGTACACAAAGAACACTTTAATCAGGACTGCAGACCAAATAAGATTTTTTTTTTAAGATTGAAAAGCCCTAAGGATTTTGTCTTGATAATAAAACCAGAAAGTTTTGCTGAGTCCCAGAATTTGACACAAATTGAGGCTGACAGGAAGTGTCCTTTTTCTGACTAAACTGTCTTGAGAACGCAGAGGTCATACTTAATTTTCAGAAGCTTGAATGCAGAGTTTCTTCTTTTCTAAATGATACAAAGGCAGATCATGATTCTAGGTAGACACATGGCTTTATTGCTACTTTGTGAGCTGTCTGCTAAGCTTGGCTAATTTTCAGAGTTAAATATAAATGTTAAGTATTAGGTATGCTCTGGAAATCTTTATGCTGATCCACTATATTCTAAAGATCCAGGAGTTTGATCTAACCCTATAATTGTAACTGTGCTAGATGTCACAGAAATGACCCAGAAATACAGTATGAAAAATAAAACATAATACTTTTTGTTTCAATAGGGCAATATCTTGTGAATGAGGGTCTTCATTTTCACTGATCTGAATGATGCAGGCTGCAGAAGACCCATGCTAAAACCAATTAACCAAATAGCTTGGCAAGTGTTCTGATAAATTGCTCTCGCCAGCAATAGTTTTGTAATTTTAAATGAGTATTAACTGCATGACAATCCTAATTCTTCAAGTACTAGCTGGAAATAAAGGTTTTTAACTACATTGCACATTCAGTTCACAAAACCCTAGGACTTAAGCAATGAGGTGTGTGTGTACACAAATAGATTAAAATCACTGTTTAGTACATTGGGAACTGTAAATCCCTCTCCATGGACTCCAACACCAGCATCATGTAGCACAGATGTTGTTGTCTCTGTTTTGATTTCTACAAGATTATATACATTATCTTGGGAGTTTTTTTACTCTTCACAATAATTATCCCAAAAGATTCCCATTGTAAAATCTTGTTCTTGTTTCTCAGCATCTTTTTTTCCCTTGCAGTAACAAATTTCCTTGAAGGCAGCCATCATGAGAGTAAGCTTTATCTACAAGGAAATGCACATATCTCAGTGAGATTACTTGTGGCTTTGTTAAACACGGGTGGAAAAATTAAACATTACCTCATAATCATGAAAGACAAGCAATCTTGTGCTTGTGTTTTAATTCAGATGCAGTCCTTAGGAATCCAATTAGCACTCTACAGTCCAGCATACTCTACAAATTGTTCTGTTGGAAGCTGCTTTGTTTTTTTGCCCCTATTGGTTCTTACCCGAGATGTGATGATTGGCCTGTGGTATGTTGTACTTTCAGTCATTTGTATTGATTCTAGACTTCTAATGACCAAATACATAAACCAGGCCACAGGATATTCATAGACATGGTAAAAGTGACTTGAGTCATTATTAGTATTAACCTGAGAAGAAAACACTATGATCATTTCTACTAACATGAAAATAAGTAACAAAATTTTATATATTTTGGATTTGCCTGAAAGAAAATGGGGGGAAAGCATTATGTAAGAACTTATATCAGACTTCCAAGTGTGTTTGTCTTTCCAGGTGTTATCCCATAGAATGAGTTATCTGTATCTCTTCTGGTAATGACTTTTATGAGTTAGAATAGTAGGAGGTACAAAAAATTGTAGCTAAAAATTCATACAATAAATTGCATGGCACTGTAATTGCTTAGACTTGTGCCTGTGCATATGGATATGCACATTCCCTTAATTACTCATTATTTTTAAACATTTTCAGCGACATTTAACTATCAGACAGGGGAGCACAGCCAGGGCATTTTATTAGTTCTGCAGTGTCTGAGTGCACAGCTCACCAGGGAGAAAGGTGTGTTTGTACATTCTTCCCTGACTGCAGTAATCCTTTGAAGTTAGTACATATTCTTTTTTACAAGGGGCAAAATAGGAAGAAAAGAGTGAGGAAAAACCAGGATGCCAGTATGCATGATACAAACTATCTCTTTGTCTATGAAGTTTCTTGGGTCACTTGTATGAAAACTGGGTTTATTTTGCTGTGAGGCTCAAGGGGCACAAAGTTATACTCTGCAGCAAGCTGAGAAGCAAATTTTCCTTAAAAGTTCTGTTCAGCAATACTGGAGTTCCTTAATGTCCACAGCACTGTTTAGGATGCAAGTTGACACTTATAAGTTAACAAAAAGTATAGAAGTATGTCGGCAAAGGGAGACAAGGACATCCGATGATCGTCAGCAAGTCTCCATTTTATTAAGAGTGGCGCTTAGTTAAATACAGTCAATAATGAGCTTCATACATATTGCAAAAGCTGAGCTCCTAATTGGTCAGAGAGCTAAAGTAAACTACCCACCCCACTAGGTGCAGCTGCGTGCCTTGAGATTAGCACCTCCGCATTTTCACATCCTTGTTCTCACCAGGGTCCCACGACTCCCTCATCACCAAGGACACTTGCTCCCTTAACGAGGCCTCCCAGCTTATCTGTATCCCTTCTGGCGAAGGCATTCCTGAATAAGACTCTCCACAGTAGTAGTTCATCTTTTTTTATGCTAGTCTTAAAAAATCTAGTGTTCAGGGTTTTAGTATGTTGATTTTGAATGGTTATGTAGGTCTGTAACATTCCTAATAACAGTGTGGAGATTTTGACTCATTTAGTGATGATGATAGCGCTGCTTAGATGATAAAGTAAAAATCTTAAAGGAGAAAGTCTGCACAAAGAAGTCAATAATTTCAAAACATAAACCATACCAGGAGATGGTAAGTAGGGTGAGTTATAAATGCTGTGTGTGATTTAATTTATCAAGTGATCTTAAACAGTTGACCTATATTCTTTGCATTATTTCTTAATTATAGTAATAGAGAAATTTCTAAAATGGTGTAAGACTACCCTCCAAGACCTTCTTTGTATTAAGCTTACAAATAGTATCTTTGAAGCTGACAGGGTTACTCACATGCATCATGTTAAGCTACAGTTTAAATATTTTGGTAGACTGTAGCAACAGATTTTAATCTGAAGTTCTAAAAGTAATTATTCTGCATGCACAAATACTGAATCACAGGTATAGTTGATATGTCTCTACTCTCTTTTATTTGGATAATGAAGTTTTGTTTTTTCATGACTCATCCAGTAAACTCTAGTAGCTGATGTTCCTACGGATGACTAATAATAGAAAATCTTAATATTTTTGAGTCTTTACAAATACAAATCTTTGTCTCCGTATGTATATGTGTATAAAAACACATAACTGTGTGTGTACTTTAGAGCTGTGAAGAGAGTTAAGATCTCTCTGCATGTAAATTTGTTGTGGTCATAGAAGTGAGCAGATGCAAATCTTTACACCTACAGTTCCAGTTCCAGACTAACAGAGCTCTGAGATCAGTAAATCTAATTTTTCATCTTGGGTTTCTCTTGAGTTTTGTTAATTATATGATAGCACCTGTGTTTAGTGATGCCTTGAATGCAATAGCAATCAATGTGAGCCTGTAGCCCTATTTAATATTGAGTTTCCAAACTAGGCATCTCTCTGAAAATCCTGAATCAAGGTTTACGGCTGTAAAGGTCTACAGCCAGACTGATGCTGCATCATTGTGTGCTCAGTGCTTGTGTCTGTTCTACCTGGGCCATGGCCAAATACATTTTTCACCAGGATAACTTTTTTGTTTTGCCATTTATTTCATCTGCATCTGGGAACCGCATCCTTTTGTTTGGGGTGTTCTTTGGTTGTGAAATACAATCCCTGCCTGAGAACTGTAGAACTGTGCATTTCTAACTATAAAACAAAATAATTTGTTTGGCTTGACTTATTAATATTCAATTTCATTTATTTTTAAAGTGAATTTGTTCAATGCCCTAAAATGTTGCACAAAGACTGCTTTATAATGTAAATTTGATTTGATTGAAAGTTCTGTAGAAGCCAGATGTATTTGGCAGCCATCTCAAAGTCACGCATCCTGTATTTAAATCACAAAAGACATAAAAAGAAAATGGCTATGCTTCTCTGCATATATTGGTTGGAAAAATCTTCCATGGGTATGAAAACTAGGTACATTTTAATTCTCTATTTATTTGCAGTGTATTAAGAAGGGCATCACATCCTTTCTTCAACAATTTAATCTAGAAAGACGATGGCATTCTTTACAAGTTCTGTATTGTCTGAATTCAAGGACCAGTTTTGTTTCACGTAAGTGTGCCAATATAAAATAGAAGTGACTGCAGATGTGAGAATTTAATACTTTTCCCTTTTCCTTTTCTATGTATGCATTTTCTGAGTAATCTAAATCTCTGAAAGTGTACTTTCTGCCATTCAAGTGGATTAAAAAAATAGTTAAATAGAAGCAATTGATTAATAAGAATCTGTAAAGGAAACCAAACTGGTTTCATTATCAGGCTCTGCAGTGTTATAAGCCTGGCGTAGAGTAGTCCTAGTGATGCTTATGCTAAGCACGTGTGATCAACACGTAATGTATCAGCAAGTAACAAAAATGAGGAAAGTAAGAAATTGCTATACTGGATGAAAAATAGTGTTTGTAGTAGTAGTGGTACTATTGGAAAACTGTTAGGTATACAAATGTAATGCATACCCGTATTGAAACATTGTGGCAGTATGGGAGACACAAAAGAATATGGTATTTTACTATATGATGCAGACTATGATCTTCTAGGGAAATCTTTAGATCTTTCTGCTACAGTTTTGCTGTGTGCTATTAGGGCAGGCAAATGCTGAGAAGGAGCAGTATCACTGTGTGTGGCAAGTTGCTTTAACACTACTAAGCTATAAACTTCCTCTTAGGGAATGATACTTATTCCATCTCACGCCAATAACAAATTTAAGTCTGCAAAGCAAAATGTTATCATTATGTTCTATGGGTGATTGAGACTAAGTCATAGAAATGAGAAACTTTTGCTTTAATACTTAACTTATCCAGAGTGTTAGGTTGCTGAAGTCCCAGGGGAGTTTATATGAACAATTACTAATTGGACACACAGCAGGAGCACGAAACTTCCACCTCCACTTCTTTTTAATTTTAATGTCATCCAATCCATTTACTAACTAACAAAGCAGATTTTTTAAATTCTTCCTCTCAAAAGGTAAGGCCTAAAGCAAGAAAACTAATAACAAATTGACTGCATTATTTGGTCCCTAGAGGATTAATTGTAAAAAATCAATTAGGTTGAAGAATGCTTGAGAATCTGAAAAGAAACAAGAATTAAATTGTAAGAAACATTTTCTTTAGAAATGAGAAAGGTAGGAGAAAAAGCATCAAGAGAAGCTCTGAGGTGAGAAGCAAAGTGCTAGAAATGGAAAAAGGGAGGTCATTAGGTGTGAATACTTTGCCTCAAGAAGAGGCATGATAACAGATTTTTATAGTCAAAGCGTGAGGCTTCCAGTGTAATTTTTGTTAGATCAGCTGATAGGTTCCTGCAGCAAGTCTCTTCTCAGCTTTTCTCCTGTAATTTAGTGTGGGTCCAGGTTGTTTCTTGCTCCTCGTTCCTCTTACTGTGCTTTGGCTTTCCCTTCTCAATATTGGAAGGTTTTTTTTCATTTGTTTTTCCTATAACATAACTTTTTTCCAAGCATAGATCTTTTGGTTATTTCTGCTTTGTAAAAATGTCCAGATAAAGTGCCTGAGCATTGTAATGTGTTTTTAGGAACAATGATTTGTGCATGAGTTTCTTGTGCTTTTACAGCAGTAGCCAGCTCAAAATACCATGGAAGAAAATTATTTGTTTCATGGAAGATTCCATCGCAGAAAGTTTAATAGCTGAATATAGTTTTAGGAATCAAACTGAATTCTTTGGCAACAGGAAATGCTGTATGTGGCATTCAGAGAATGGAATTTGGGAGTAAAGTTTCTTGAAGGCCTGTGCTTATATCCTAGTTTCTACTGAAAACTGTGTGTTTGTGATATTGGTAAAAATACACTTTTAAGGAACTGCTCAAGTGTGAGCCATTTCAAAAAAAGAAAATTGGGAAGTGAAGAATGTCTAGATTTGAGTTGTGCAGTATGAACACATCATGGCAATGGGCATGCTCCCTCTGCTTGGGATTATCTTCCTTGGGATGGGGCAGAGCCAAGTCAAGGTCCTCTTCCCTTTTATGTAGGAATGCACAAATTATTATGCTAAAGATAATTACTTGAAAGAGATGAGAACCCCCTCCTATGTTCAAGAAGAGACAAGTGGAAATGACTTCTCAAATATCTTAAAAAATAATAAAAAATCAGAGCAAAATAACTTTCCCAACTGCTTTATTTAGGATGTTGCAATAAATGTGTAATCGAGACTGCTGCATGCAGTTGATGTTTGACCCTCACCTATTCCTACTGTCCTGCTCAGATGCCCATGTAATGCTGTTGCAGTCTGTTCACCTAGCAGAAAATATGGGCTAGCTAGAGTTTGCTTTTTTCACTTGATTTTTGCAATGCCTTGCACTGTATGTGCATTTTTTGGATGTTGCTAGTAAAGCAGATAAATAATTTATTGCACCTAAGGAAAAAAATTATGTAACTCAGATATAAGAGAAAAAGATCACACTTAAATGCAGCAATAAGAAAAGAAGTCTTATCTTACAGCAGAATACATGACCTAAAAATAGGCAATGCATTTTTTCTACTAGGACCAACTGTAAATTAGTATTATTGTTTTCATTTTTTACTGCACTGACAAAAAAAGCCAAGAAAGTATTTTCTAGTGATGATGAAATTAGCTAGGTGCAGTGTGGAATGGTGACTGTTCCTCTAGCAAATCAGGCAGTTACTTGTAATGAGGTTCCTGAAAGTAGAAGGGTCAATAAAAAAAAAAAAAAAGAAACCATTATTTTAGAAACCTTGTATAGCAGGAGAAGTTTCAGCAATGAGTCTGCACAATAAAGTGAAGGAAATGGTCATTGAGGGTTCTTGAAATGCCATCCCTTTGGATGGATGGGTGGCCTTTTCTTCTTGAATTTCTTTCTTCAAGAATGAATGAGTCGAAGGCTCTATGCTGCCTTGATACATAGGAGAATTGTGTAATGTGGCCATGGGTCTGAAGAATATGATAATGTACTATGAGTAACTAGGATGTACCCACAAAATTTGCATGTCTAAGGTTTTCTCTTGTAGGTTGTGTGAACCATGTACATAGTTTCTAAAACAAACATTGGATATATTGATTCTATTGCCAGAGATATCAAGAAAATTGCAAACTGGAGATTATCAGTCCAAATTAAAAAGAGAAAAGTGTTTAAGATACTATTTTTAAAATAAAGCATTTTCTTCTGCAGGATGCCACTCCATACTCTCCTGTGCAATTTCTCCATTGCAGAGGATTTCTCCTGGGAGAGGCAGTGTTGTGGTTTACAGATTTTTCAGTTCTTGTGTTTATTTTCTTATTCCTAATGAAGCTAGGAGTGTGCTTTGACTGCTCAGTAAACCTTCCATCTGATTAAAACAGATGCATGAAAGAGCACATTTCTGGATTCAGAGGTTGACTGAGGCCAGATTTTTTGATGAACTTCACATCTATTGATGATTGGTATTCTTACTGTTAGAAGTAGTTGATCTGCTCAGAATAGTTATACTATCAATTTAGTTTAAATAATTTTGTTTGTTTGAAAATGGCTATTGATTTCTAGGGATCTATTTGTGACTTACAGGGACTTGCTGCACAGCTCAGCCAATACATTTCCATGATTAGGTTATTTGGGAGCTGCTCATTTTAAATTTTCACGATGTGTGACTAGTCACCTAACTCACACATTTTTTTCAACTTACATATTTCATTTTTCAAGAGCAAGCTTTTAAAAAGAAGGTAAATAAATAGAGGGTGTTTTAATTACACCTATGTAAAGTTTTAGGCTCAGTATTTATATGAATAAATCCAGGATCAAGAACAATGAATAATAGAGCAAATGAACAAAGTTCCCTATATTTAAAAAGCATTGCTAACTCACATGAGGAATTGTTCTGTACTTCAGTATTCCTTATGAATTTGTTTATAACAACATGCTTGAGCCTGTAATGACTGAAAATACCGGGTTTAGTTTGAAGTCATCCTTTGTCAACCAACATTGTCCACAAAGTTCGTAGTCCTGATCCCCAAGTACTTGATATCTTTAACTCAGGAAGTGGAAAAAAGCTACTTTTTAAGAATTAGTCCAATTTGCAAGTTATCACTGAACACTTAGTGTGCAACTTGCAAGAAATGCTGTCCTAAAAGTGTGTGTAACTTCACTGTTTCACTTGAGAAGAGATGCTTTAGCATATGTTTGGTTATTGGCAGCCTTCCTTTACATGTGAACATTTAATAAAAAAGATGAAACCTGAATCAAAACCTGCTGTAAATATAGTGTAGGAATGTAGATGACATTAGAATAGTGGTCTAGTCCTGTATTATTTCTTTGTAGTAAGATATTTGTACTCATGACAGCATGGTTCACCAAATCAACTAGTTCATCGGAGTTCCTAGATTTTGTTCCTATATCAGCAGAATTTATGGCATTACTAAATGCCTGAAAAAGAAATATAATCTATAAAATTGCACTTTTACCTCTTTCTTCCCTGTTCTTCAGTAGTTTATCTCTTTGATTTCTTTATTGTTTCCTTGTCTTTTTTTTCCCATACTTTTCTCTTGTCTTTACCTTTGCTCTTCATCTCCTCTTCTTGTCTTGTCTCTTCCTTTTCTTTGATTAAAAGCATCCCTCTTCCTCTCATTCCTTTTCTTCCTGAAGAGATACCCTCTCCTTTTCTCCACTGTTCAGCTCTTTTGCTCTTTCTCCACCTGAAGGCTTGTAACCTGAAAAGGAAGGAGGCCATCTGATGGTGGATTATATTTTAACCTAAGATACTGGATATGCGAATATTGGTAGCATATAAGTGATGCAATTATGTATTTAGGTAATTTTTTCAAGCCTGGTCTTCAGCATGGAGCAGTCAATTCCATTTTCAAGGCTTCTATTTTGCTCCTTGAAAGTGTAAAGGTTTACAGATGCTGTGCTGAAAAGCCTAGTGTTGATTTAAGTGAGAATTTAGCTTGGATGAAGACTACAGATGTATAATGATATGTGATTGTCATCTCTAGGTTATCGTTTCAAATACAAAGAAGGAAAGGATTTTAATTATGGTTTTCTATGCTTTATTTGTCCTATTTTGTAAATGTTGCTGTTTGCTGAAGATGTTCAGTGTGCTGAGAAAATCAGGTATGATTTAATATGGAAAAAGATATATTTTTAGGTATGAAAAAATCCTACTTAGAATCATAGAATCATCATAGAATCACCAGGTTGGAAGAGACCCACTGGATCATCGAGTCCAACCATTCCTATCAAACACTAAACCATGTCCCTCAGCACCTCATTCACCTGTCCCTTAAACACCTCCAGGGAAGGTGAATCAACCACCTCCCTGAGCAGCCTGTTCCAGTGCCCAAGGACCATTTCTGTGAAAATTTTTTTCCTAATGTTCAGCCTGAATCTCCCCTGGCGGAGCTTAAGGCCATTTCCTCTTGTCCTGTCCCCTGTCACTTGGGGGAAGAGGCCAGCTCCCTCCTCTCCACAACCTCCTTTCAGGTAGTTGTAGAGAGCAATGAGGTCTCTTCTCAGCCTTCTCTTCTCCAGGAAGAGTCAACCTGGTTGCTGGCTTCTCACACAGGAGCAGGCTTGGCCTCCAGACCCAACCTCCTCCCTTCAGTTGTCTCCCTGTCTAGGACTTGTGCTTCCCACTCTGGGAGCCCAGTTTCTCCTGGCTCATCACCAGGGTCCCACCAGCAGCTCTCTGTTTTGCCTCCTGCCCCTCTGCTCAGTGAACCCTGCAGGGTTCAATGCGTAGGGCTGTGCATACAGAAGGGCAGGGCTGGAGGCACCTCATAATACCTCATATCACCTAAATATACTTGTTATATACTATTGCAAAACATGACTTCTTTTTCTTTAATCAACTGAGCTCTGTGTTAATGAAATTGCCTAACAGTGCTGTGATGCAAAGGGCTGATGTAATGAGCAAAATCACATTAAAATTACAGAAACACCACTAAACTCTGTGCAGTTTTGTGATTGTCTGATGGGGCAGAAATTTATTAACTGTAGATAATAATTTAGGAAAAGATTAGATTTTTTTTTTTTGTCAAGTAGATGTCATGGAGAAAAACCTTAGGCTGGTTTAGAAACTTCTTGCCAGGTTATTCCCAGGACTGGCATGGGCAGATCCTATTTTTTTTATGCTAATGAAATCTGGATATTTCAAAACTGCAAATGTGAAAGAAGTAAACAAGGGAGTCCTACAGATACTCAAAGAATTCCCAGTACTTAGCTGAAAACTGCTCAGCAAACAGGAAGCAAAATCCCATCTCTTAGAAATTAATTATACCCTTGGAATAGAGGGAATCACAGTCAAAACATGAGAACTTTCTTGCAGAACAAATGGGTATAAATAATGTATTTATTAATGTGCTCTTGTAGGAAACTGGGTGAATGTTTATAACAATCAGAGAAACTGGGTTGTGCACCAACTTTGTAGTCAGAGTAGTAAGGGCAGAATCCTTCCTGGCTATTAGACAATATTCTTTTGCTTTTTGAATGGGACTATAACTATTGCAACATGCAGCAAGAGACAGAACTTAGTGTTTCACTTGGTCGTCCACAGAGATAGTTTTGGGGCAGGACATAAGAAGTATGCAGAGACATGATCATGAATGTAGCTGCTTGAGTACTTTAACTGCTGTTAATGTGAAAATTGCGACTGTGTAAAAATCTGCAGTCCCAATGCTGCAGTAGTTGTCATGCAACATTTTTTGCGACCTCTGCCATTTCAGAAGAACCTCCTTGAAGGTACTGAAATCAGTGATGGGGAGTGCTCCTGATGCACTGGACTGCTGAATGTACCTGAGACTCAGTAAAGAGCTATTGCTCATTTTACTGACATTTATTCTTTTTTTTAGGCAGGCACAAAGGGGAAATAATTGAAAGCCTGTAGTGCAGATAAAAAAGGATAGTTTTGAAGGCTCAGCAGTTTTCCTCCAACATATTAATCTATTAGATTTTATTATTTATTAGTTTACCATCAAGTTCTTCAACTAAAGAGCTTGCAAGGTTGAGCATAATGAAAGAGGACTTCAAGAACAGTCTCCAGATAATAAAGCAGGCTCTTGAGCATGCACAAATGGGTCACTATTCCAGATGTTGGGTCTTATTTTTCACTTGCAGTAGCTTTAAATTAGTGCAATTCTGCTGGCTTTGGCACTGCCCATGCGTTTCCATCAGAGTGAATATCAGAGGTAGACCAACTGGTATACAGTTTAGTATGCAAAATGGAATGCTGATTACTTATCAAACTTTGCTCAAGTTTTTGAGCAAGTTTTTTTAATTCATAGCTACTGGGATAAGTCTCCAGTGCCATAGTTGGACTGTTGTTACTGTAGATGATAAAAATAACTTGGTTCCGGATCACTGTTTGCTAGTAGGTAGTGAAGCCTAGAAGAAATTTCTTAAATGCAGTTTTGTAGAATATAATAGCACAAAATCTTATTTGGGAAGTCTCTGTTTGTATACAGATAGATGCTCACTGAAGGCTGCATTCACATGTATTAAACAGGCACATTGTGAATATTTAAACTTCTTTACTGTGAATACTTAAACTGCTTTACTGTGAATATTTAAGTGGCTCCCCATTTGTAGTTTCCTTAATGAAGTGATTAGACCTCAATGACCAATTTTTATCATGCATTGTCTTTCATAGAGAAAAGTTCATCTACACACAAGACCATAAAAAAGGGAAGCGGCAGGAAGCACAGAGGGCCAGAGATAAAATAGTTTCTATACCTTAGGGAATTTAAGATGAACCAGTTAACTATGTATGGAAGTCTGGCCACTTGTTATCTGGGTTATGACAAGAATATGAAATTTGAGGGTTTATCCTTTGACAAGAACTTCATTGTATCTATAAAATTGTGTTCACATGTCTTTTGCATTTATTTACTGATACAGTATGTTAACTATAAAAAAGGGCAAATTAAATGTTCTATGGTCTCCAGCAGGTGCTTTCCCTTGCTGAAAAGGGAAAGTACAAAAGCTGCTGTTCAGGAGTTCAGGACAACAAATTCTGTATTTTTTCCTGGAAAGAAATGTGGTGTCCCTCAACTGTTCTGCTATTTTAGAATAAAAGTAATCTTGCTGTCAACTAGGATAGCAAGAAATGTTGTAGCACCCTGGTTTCATACAGTGCTCTGAAAGCAGTGCTTTATGTTCATAGGCCCCTTTTGTCATAGGCAGCATCTCCATTTTGCTGAGTTGAGCAGTGTAACTGCAGACACCAGACATAGTGCCCTGGCTCTACTTCCTTTTTGCATCTATTCAGAGAATTTTTTCTAGTGTAGGAGGAAAGCAGGAGAACCTATTCACACCTGAATGTAGGAACTATGATTTTGAGAGCATATAATGCAATGCTAAAAATAAGAGGTCTTTTCTGCTACTCTATCTTATCTACATAAAAGCAGGGTAATACAGTAAATATATAGTCAATAAGATTGGTGGTGTATTGTGAAATATAGCTGATGAGGAAATGAGCAGGAAAAGAATAATCAGATCATATAATTTTCCCTCTATCATAAGTTGTTTTGTTTTCCCTTATCCAATGCATTTTGCATTGTGGTACGCTTAGACACATTTTGTGAAAGGTAGTGGTGCAGTCAATGTTTTATAGCCATTTACTTGTCTTATAATGTAAGTCTGGTTGAATGATTTGTAAAGAATAATAAATGCTTTTTTTTTTTTCCCTGAAGAGAGTAGGAATCCAGTGATACACTGTGCATGAGTAGTTTTTTGATACATGGTTGATTTCAACGTTCCTTGCGATTGCTCTGTATGGCCATTCTATTGCTCCATGAGACTCCGTTTCTGGTCTGCTCACATGCAGTGGATGTAGCATGTACTGGATGCATTAGGCTGACATTGTGAAGCCTGCAGAGTAGAATTTTTGCATGTTCAATTAGTCTGAAGTCTCTGTGACACTACGTGTGTATTAGCTCTTATGCACATGCAGACAGCTATTGAGAGGGCACTGGTCGTATTCACTGACCTTGAAACCAAATTACTTATAGGTGGCAGCAAGGAAGTAGGGAGCCTCTGACAGCTTAACTGATACATTTGCCTGTTAGAAAAAAAGTATTCTTTTCTTTGAAGCTGATGATTTTTTCCAAGTAACTGTAACCTTGGCCTTTATCTATGGAGGAATGGGTGGTTACTTTAATAGCCAAAAGGCAAAGCATGGCCTTGATTTTTCTGTGTTTGTGTGACCTGAATGTGCTAGATGTTTCTTGTTTTCTGATCAGACCACTGTAAGTGTTAGAAGAGGACTTTTTTTTTTTCCAATATAAAGCTTGCTTGCTCTAAGTATGCTCCAATGAGGGCAAAGGCTGTTGGTTAATATCAGTGACATGCACCTGAGCATGAAGCACAACAAAACCTGTGCTGATGGCACTGGTTCTTCTGCTTTTGCCTCCTTGGCTTCACCGTTAGTTTAAAGCGGAAGAAGAGGGGAAAAAAATGATGTGGTGTGAAGTTGGTGGAAGGTCATCTCGAAACAAGAAGAGTTATTAAAGTTTTTTGGTTTTTCAGAGGTATTTGTTACAGTGCTTTGATCTCTATGCAATCTAATTTAAGGGAACTGCTTTAAAACAGGAATGTCTGCAACTCTCTATGAGGATTGATGATGAACTAACAGTTTAAATAAATCTTGCTAAAGCCTTGTTAAAGACTTTTGTGGAATTTTAGGAGACTTTTTCAAGCTTAACTCCTGTTAAGAGTTGAAATCAATAGGAGCTTTACTATCAGTTTCCATGGGACTGGAAAAATACTTGATTGTTTTTGAAAAATCTCAGCCGTAATGTTCATGTTAAAAACTTATTCTGTCTTTCTGTGTATTTTCAGGTTGTGTGCTTGATAAATTACTGTTTAATAGCCTAATCCAATTATCTGTAACCACTGAGGAAAAAATATGCTGGCATTACTTTATATAATTCAGTAAGCGTATCTGCTCATTTCTTATTGTTCGTTGAATTCACAGAATGTGTTACATTTTATTAATAAACTGCAAATTAACCCCAAAAGCAGTGGGCCATTATATAAAGCAATGGTATCTTAGCACCTTGAATACTATATATAGGTGTCTCATTCTGCCTTAGAAAAGATATTGTAGAATCCATGAAGGTTTATATTTACTGCAAATTCAGTGTTTAGATTGGATGTGTAAGTTTTACACATCAACTGAGTATTTCTAGTTATTCCAATTCACAAAATACAAGAGAAACGGGGAGACTAAATGAAATTTAAATGCAACATTGTGAAATGTGGTGGAAATACTTTCTGGCATGTATTTAAGTAGTGTGATCGAGGAGGTTCAAAAATACGTAGATTCTCATAAGGGTCATACATTTGTGACAGCTGGGATAGAAGTGCAAGAAATTGAATGTGAGTTTAGCTTCTGGCATGTGGACATAAAATGGAGGTTGCATTTAATCTTTTGTGGTGAGGTATGTGACTCCTTGAAAAGACTGCAAATGCAATAATTAGATACCAGAAGTCACTGGATTTTATGGGGATAATACTGGATATACTTCAAACAGGAATTAAAGCCATGTATTTTCATTGTCTGAAAAGGAAGACTCCACTTCTTTCTCCAGTGTATTTTGTAAAGAAGTTTTAGACAATGAAAATAATATCCATGGTGTATAAGTCTAACTGCTCCCATCTGAGTCAATAGTAAATCTGTTACTGAATTTAATGAGGGTCATTTGGGACAAAACGATGCCTGAAAAAAAAATTATTTTAGGCAATTTAATAAGTAACTGCCATAACATGTTGAACTCAAGCAATTATTTTGGTGACTGCAAATGGAAGTTACTGCTTGTAAGTACAAGTTTTAGAATGGGTTTATCCCACTTAAACTATGTAAAATTAAGCATCTAATCAATGGTAGTCATCCAGATCTCCTTTTTCATGCCATAAAGGAAGTTAACACCCTAGGCTAATTCCCTTCTCTTCACTACAAGAAAATTGCCTTGCAAAAGTGTTGACACTCTTTTGTTGAGTTGCAACCCTAGTTTTTAAGAGTGAAGAACTTATTTGTAGTCAGTGTAGTCATGATGTTAAACATCTGCAAGAATACTTAGAGCAACACCAACGTTTGTAGCCAATTACTACTGCAGATTTGGGATAATATTTTATATTAATTCCAATTCTTTTCTTTTGTAAACACATTTATTTACAACTAAATATTTCCCTTATTTAATAATCAGTCTAGACAAAAATAAATGAGGTGTCTGAAAGAATAACAAAATGAATGTTAGAAGGGACTGTTCACGCCGGCATTGTCCAGAGATGGTATGGATCTGTGAGCATAGCAAACTATGCTGAAATGAGAAAAGGTGATAATCTTTATGGAAATGTTAGGAATAAACAATTAGGCATATATGGTTGACTACACTGTTCTTATCACATCTGAAATGTGCAGATTATAGTGTGTTAAGCCAGGGACTGTTGCATAGTAGAAGTAGGAAAGGAATATTCACTTTTTTCTGATAAGTGAAGCCAATTGGCTATGGATACCCTAATCATTTGGGATGCACTGTTTAGTGGCCTATATGAAAAAGTTGAGATGAAAATGATGTCACACAAGTTTGAAAATATAATGATTATGTGCAATCACTCAGGATGAAGTGGTTGGTGGGTGATGGTTATACTACATGGAAAAGTACAGTGGTTTACATTTAAGCTCACATAGCATGTTTAAACCATCCTTCCTAGTGCTATTTCTGTCTGTATTTATATAAAAACCTTTATTTGCTGCTGTTTATTACAGGACTCTATAAATATGAAGAAAGAATAGTATGAAAAATCCATTGTGTTGCGTTTAATAACATCTCTATTTAAGTTTTGTATGATTTTTTTTTAGTAATTCCTTTATATTTACAGGGTCCTGTGATAAAAGACAGTAAGGAATTAAATAAGGATATTAAAACCTCCACAACATGTTGCTTTTTTTAAATTTAGAGTTTCTTTTTCTCTGTTTTCAAAAGATATTATGATTAAACTCCCTTCAGAGAAAAAATATAACATTATGGAAGCAGAATGAGTCATGCTGTCAACTTGTATCAATCCATATTCATCTGTCATTCACACTTTGATGTGATTTGTATAACCCTGGGAATTACAGAGATTGTTAATTATAAACAGAAGGAAAATCAACTCTATTTGTTAACGAGCACAGCATTCAACACCAATGAAATCACAGAATCACTAGGTTGGAAAGGACCCACTAGATTGAGTCCAACCATTCCTATCAATCACTAAACCATGTCCCTCAGCATCTCATCCACCTGTCCTTTAAACACCGCCAGATATGGTGACTCAACTACCTCCCTGGGCAGCCTGTTCCACTGCCCAATGACCCTTTCTGTGAAAAATTTTTTCCTGACTTCAAACCTGAACCTTCTTTGGTGCGGCTCGAGGCCATTCCCTCTTGTCCTGTCCACTGTCACCTGGAAGAAGAGGCCAGTAGCCTCCTCTGCACAACTTCCTTTTAGGTAGTTGTAGAGAGCAATGAGGTCTCCCCTTAGCCTCCTCTTCTCTAGGTTAAACACCCCCAGCTCTCTCAGCTGTTCCTCATAAGGCGTGTTCTCCAGCCCCTTCACCAGCTTTGTTGTTTTCTCTGGGCTTGCTCCAGAGCCTCAACTTCCTTCTTGTGGTGAGGAATGGCGTGTTCAGTGGCTCTTTTGAGGCTTTGTCATTCTCTGCAGCTTTCTGCAATGTTAACATTTCTTTTCCTTTTGCATCAGTCTCTTGCTGTCCCATGTTCGTTTCACTCTCTTGTATGACAGTTATTTTAATTCCTGTTCTTTAACGCACATGCAGACACTTTTTTTTTTCATTTATGCAAATATCTTCACCTTCCAAAGATAGTAGAAAGNAGCAATGAGGTCTCCCCTTAGCCTCCTCTTCTCTAGGTTAAACACCCCCAGCTCTCTCAGCTGTTCCTCATAAGGCGTGTTCTCCAGCCCCTTCACCAGCTTTGTTGTTTTCTCTGGGCTTGCTCCAGAGCCTCAACTTCCTTCTTGTGGTGAGGAATGGCGTGTTCAGTGGCTCTTTTGAGGCTTTGTCATTCTCTGCAGCTTTCTGCAATGTTAACATTTCTTTTCCTTTTGCATCAGTCTCTTGCTGTCCCATGTTCGTTTCACTCTCTTGTATGACAGTTATTTTAATTCCTGTTCTTTAACGCACATGCAGACACTTTTTTTTTCATTTATGCAAATATCTTCAGCTTCCAAAGATAGTAGAAAGGTAGGATTTTCTTCTTTCTTGCTGTTAAATCGCACTGACAACTTTCACAGCATTGTGGCTCTCACACATTGACCTTGCAGGCAACCTTTTTTATTTTTGACTCTGCTACATAGGAATTCTTATAATGATTATAAGTATCCCTGTGTTGATGCCTTACTGGTTTCTAATATATATTTATACATTATTTGTTAGGTTTTCAAAACCATCTTTAAATCAAGGGATTTATGTACATGCATAAGTCCTTTCTTGACGCTGTTTTCATCTTTAGATATGTAAACATTTTTGAAAATGCATCTCCAAGATCATTAACAAGTCATAGGTAAAGAAGTGGACAGAAGTAAAAGTACCAAATTACTCTCAAGTGAGGCAGTAATTAGCACAAACATTCCACTCTTGCCCCTGTGCCTTAAATACCTGCTTGAATTTTTTGTCCAAAAAATCTGCTGTGGTGCTTCGTTATTTGGTATTCAGTGTTCACCATTATTCTCTTGTTTAAACAATTTCAATCATCCAATCAGAGCACTAGAAACATTGTTATGTAATTAAGTTGGCCAAACACGCTAGAAATAACAAAGTAGTGTGGTACTGAGGTGAAGATTTTACAAGCATCCCAGGGACTGGAATTTTGTTGACATAAAATATTCAGCAAATACCGGCAGGTAATGAATGTTTGAATAAAATTATGGTGAACTCCTGGAGAAGTTGTGATAAGAGGGAACTAACTTCATAAGAGTGATTCATAATGAATAATTCAGTTGGAACTGAATTAACACTTGAAACTTTGGTTTGATTCATGTTTCACAAATTTCACATCTTATCATTTATTTACCAAAAGTTTATCTCTCTTAATTAGTTTTCTAGAAATCTGAGGACTTATCAATTACACAAACTTAAAGGCTCCTTTAAACAATCTTTGCTTTTCTTTGAAATTTGTTCTGTGTTTTCGTAAATATGAAACATGGTTTAATTGATCCTAATGAGGTGAAAGTAGTATTTACATAAATCTGGAAAATGAATCTCTGAATATGCTAAATAGTAAATTCTAGAAATTCTGGAACATAGGTGTCTTGTTAAACTTAGTTTGGTGCTTTTTGAAGTTTTCTGCTTGGTTGAATAGAAACACTTTTAGTGTTTCAGTGTGGGAACAGGAGGTTACACTTGGCTTGATGTTAAAATTACATCTTTGCTTTTAGAAGTGGTCATGAAATATTTGATACCAGCTAGAGACACTGGTGAACACAATGGATTTTGTTTATTTGCCCTATTTTCCACTTAAAATTAACCGTGAACATGTCAGTTTGTTTGCATTTTTAATTATTTTCGAAATAGTTCTTGATCTGCAGAGAAATGAGGATTCCATATTCTCAGACTCCCTTATAATATTAAATACCCGTAAAGAGTGGAATGGGAGTTTGCTTCATAAAAACAAGATTCTGGTACAAATTATTCCATGGCACATTCAAAATTAACTTTCAAGAATATATTGCATTAGTGTTTGGGGTTTTTTTTGTTTTGGTTTTTTTTGTCAGTGTTGCTCCTGCCTCTTCCCATTTACTCACAGAAAATGGTCACAGAAGGAACATGGACTTAGCTGAAGGGAATTCCAGGCTGTGCAAGGAGTTGTTTGATGTAAGCTTTGGGCTAGTCTTTTCACCTTTTAGAAGTTTTAGTTAAAAATACATGAATTTGTTTAAATATGGCACTGACTTAGCAGCAGAAAAAGACATGCCCTTTCTATAGGACATATATTTAACAAGCTTGGTAATTAAAAGGAAAAAAAGAGATTATTATATCATAGAATCATTAGGTTGGAAAATACCTTAGAGGTTATCAACTCCAACCAAACCTGTCTACTACTAATTTATGTCCCCAGGCACCTCACCCACCCATTTTTAAAACACCTTCAGGGATGATGATTCAACCACCTCCCTGGGTAGCCTCTCCCAGTGCTTGATAATCCTTTCTATGTAGATTTTTTTCCTAATGTCCAATCTGACCTTCCCTTGATGCAGCTTTATGCCATTCCGTCTTGTCCTATCACCTGTCATTTGGGAGAATAGACCAACATTCACCTTTCTGCAACCTCCTTTCAGGTAGTTATAGAAAGCAATAAGGTCTTCTCTCAGCCTCCTCCAGACTGAACAATACCAGTTCCCTCAGCCACTCCTCATAAGACTTGTTCTCCAGCTCCTTCACCAGCTTTGTCACTCTTCTCTAGACATGCTCCAGAACCTCAGTGTCTTATAGTGAGGAGTCCAAAACTGAACAGAGTATTCAAGGTGCAGCCTCACCAGTGCAGAGTTACAGTATTTAAGCCAGAGGCAACTTTAAAAAAAGTTTTTCTGTAATTACTTTAGCTGTAAATATCATGAAGACCTGTTGTCTGTGCTGTGTGACAGATTGTAGCAATCAAATTGTAGAGATAGTGGTTTAGCAACCATTAGCTACAAATTCTTCTGTGTAATCACAGATTTTAATTAGTATGAATTATGTGACTCTTTCCCCTCCCTTGGCAAAATGATATTGTTTCTTTGGTATAAACACAGATGATGTAATCATGAGTCACTATTTCTTGGATAAATCAATACAAAGCATATTGTTATACAGGGGGGAAAAAAATTCTTCAAAATGGTCATCCTGTGGTAATTTCTACAGCCTCCTCTGTCTGCATTTCAGGTCTTTGTGTCTCTAGTTCTGTTTTTTCCTAACTGCATGTAAAGAAAATGTTACTTTAGCCAAAGGTCTAAAATAATGTCTTGTAGAACCAATTTCTGTTGAACACACTGAACATGAAAAATCTACTGACCTGTCTGTGAGAGGAGTTCAAGCTGTTCTGCAAGTTGGAGGCTGATTTTTCTGTCCCTTATATGTACCAGTGGGTAGTGGATAATTGAGCTGCACAACATATTAGAATTCATCACTGTTCCTATTTGGGTAAGTTGTTATGTATTACTAAAGTTTTATTCAACATTAAGAATTCCCAGGAGATAATTTGGAACAAAGTATTGAAGTAATACATGGTTGATAACACAAATCTTAATTTCTCCAGATACCTATTATCTAATCATTAAACAGTTTCCACTCTATGATGCTTTGCTTTTTGAGAAGATGGGGATTAGTGGTTTCTGAACATTGAAGTAAAAACCACTCAAGTCTGTGCTGTCTATAGATTTGGAAAAAAAAATACAAAGGAAGATATTTTGGACTGTTCATAGTTTCCAGCTTCTTTAGATAAGGTAAATTCCTTGATTCTGAAGGAAGGTAATTACTAATTCTCTATAATCCCCCAAAGGAACTCTCCTTATTATAATGCAAGATCATACACCAGTTTGTCCCTTATCTAATCTGACTGGCTAATTATTAAAACAGTCCATTTTTCTCCAGCTGTTGTCTTCCTGGGTAAACAAATTGCTAAGTTCAATTGGCTTCCATTTGCACTTCATCGCTTCTTGACAGCAAACACAGTAAAAATGAGCTGCCTCAGGGTGTTTATAATCTCCAATGGAAGAAGAAACAAATACATGCATAATTTCTCTAATTTTTTAGTATTGGTATCCACAAAATATAGTACTTACTTTTGAGTGCAAAAGTGGTTTGTTTTTTTTATAAGCTTATATCAAGGTTACAGTATTACTCTTTTGGAGGCAGGAAGACAAAGTCCTTCATCAGTGTTTCAAATCAGTTTCTGTTACAGTGAAAAGTATCTTTTGTGAAGTTGAAGGTAATTAAAAGGTCAAAACAAGAACAGGAAGTACATGGTTTAACTTGCAGGCAGAATTTCATTTAGAAATGGCTCAAACCAAGATAAATGGTGAACAAATTCGCTGAAGCATGCACTTATCAGGTATTTGGTTTCTTTCCCTCATATGAAGAGTCCATCACAAGTTCACCAGCACATCTGTACCAATATCATTCCTATAGGGAGTTGTGTCTATGGGGCCAGATGGGACCCACCCAAGTATACTAAAGGAGCTGGCCAATGTCCTTCCCAAATAACTTCATCTTTCATCAGTCCTGGCTGACTGGGGAAGTTCCACTTGACTGGAGGTTGACTAATGTTGCACCCATGTACAAAAAGCGTCAGAGGGAGGATCCAGGGAACTACAGACCTGTCAGTCTGACCTCAGTGCCAGGGAAGGTCATGGAGCAGGTCATCTTGAGTGCTATCACAGAGCACACACAAGACAAGCGGATGACCAGGCCCAGTCAGCATGGGCTTATGAAGGGCAGGTCCTGCCAAACTAACCTGATCTTCTATGACAAGGTGACCTGCTTAACAGATAAGGGAAAAGCTGTGGACACAGTGTGCCTGGACTTCAGTAAAGCCTTTGACACCATTTCTCATAGTATTCTGCTTGAGAAACTGTATGCCACTGGCCTGGACAGGTGCACACCCTGCTGGATTAAAAACTGGTTGGATGGCTGAGTTCAAAGAGCAGTGGTAAATGGAGTTAACTCCAGACGAAGGCCAGTCACAAGAGGTGTCCCTCAGGACTGGATCCAGCTCTGTTCAGTATCTCTATCAACTATCTGGATGAGGGGATTGAATGTACCACTGGTAAGTTTGTGGATGACACTAAGCTGGAAGGAAGTGTTGCTCTGCTTGAGGGTAGGGAGGCTCTGCAGAGG
>WAAB01003388.1:14710-26802 GCA_013389865.1 Piaya cayana | reverse complement strand
GAGATTGTAGAGAGCTGGATGTTAGTCTCTTTTCCCACATGATAGAATGAGAGGAAATGGCCTCCAGTTGCAAAATGGTAAGTTTAGATTAGGCATTAGGAAAAATTTCTTCACTGGAAGTGATATCAAGCACTAGAAGAAGCTGCCCCGGGAAGTGATTGAGTCACTGTCCCTGGAGGTATTTAAAAGACAGGTAGATGGGGGGCTAAGGGATATGGTGTAGTAGTGGACAGGTATGCTTGGACTTCATGATCTCACAGGTCTTGCCAAACCAAAGGATTCTATGATGATGTGGGCCTGCTCATTCATAATTCTGCCATAAAATACTGATCTGTTACAAGCATTTAAGCTCATTTTCTTTGTGTTAAGTCAAGGGTGGATAATTACCAAATAATGGCATCAAGGAATCAAATTCTATAAGAGAGCTCCAGAATGTCAGGCGAGAAATAGCTACAGGCTACTAGTTTGTTGGAGCAGTTATTTTAGAAAGTTTTGAAACAAATTTTACCAAAGGGAAAAGAAAAAAAATAGTGTGAATAAGCTTCACTGTGTTGAATTATTACATATTATTTTGGTTTGTGCTCCATTTCCCCTTCATGTCACTTTCTATGTAAAGGATTTTTGCAAAGTAGCAAGGAGTAACAAGGAAACTACAATGCTGGAATCTCACTTATTCTGTATGTGCAGGCAGCATGAAAATGAGTAGCAAGAAGACAAGCAATTAATATCCAGGGCACATAATATTTTGTGCCTTGAGAAATCTACTGGAGTAAAAAAAATTCTCCACATGAATTTTATTACTGTGTAGTGCTTGTGGGATTGAGGGGGGAATGGCAACAAGTCATACCCCAGTTTGGACATACTCAATGTATCCTGCAGGAAGCTTAGGACTGTGAAGGTGTTCTGCTATGTTCTGTAACAGAAAAAATTTTGATGAAATAGATTTCCTTGTTTCAATAAAATATTTAAAGTGGTAAAAATAACTTAGAAATTTTCTTAATTAAATACTAAGAAAAATCTAAAAGTGTTTATCTGTATAACTAAAAATGTGAATTAAAGGAAGTTCTTTTGCGAAAGCTGTCTTTCCTATTAATAGTTTGAAGTTGATTCTAAGTATATGAGATCTTACACTCTCATGTAATACTAATGCTAATAGTAGTATCAACAGAGCTAAGGCAGAACAAATTGTAATTTCCAGAAGCATAATGTAACATGTAATCTGGTAATAATATGTACTGGTGCTTGTTAGAAATTCATACATGCATCCTCTTGATATATTCCGTTTCTTTATGCCTTCATGCTTGTTCTCTCAATACCTTTTCTTATTGTAAGCCAAGATTTCCCTCTTATTGAATAGTGCAGATTTATATACACGAGTTCATATGCATATATTAAAAATACATGCAAATATATGTGCGTATATGATTCCTCACTTGCCTATGGGGAAAACTTCTGCTGTTGAAGTCTGGAGCCAGTGATGGTGAATTTAATTTCTGGTCGTATCTGTTTTATGACAAGGACAGCACAGATGTGGCTCTGGATGAATCATTTAATTGCTTCACCTGCATTTTATGAGGAATCACATAACTTTTTTTGGAAGTAAAGAAGTTGGTGTTTCATGATGACATGCAAGAATATGTAAAAAAGATCTCTATTAGTAAGGATTAATACCATAAAACCATAGCATGAATGCTTCAGTATCTTCAATACTAGAGTAATGTGTGAAGAGTGTGTAAGAAAATGGCCTCAAATTTACCTTCTGGAAATGGAGAGATGGTTCAAAACCAAAAACACCTGAGAAAGTTGGTCACATTCAAGAAGAAAAAAGTATCCTTGATTGAGGAGCCAAATTAGATGAAGCAGTATGTGAACCCCTGTAGGTATGTGACTCAGTCTGTTCTTGAGTTTTTTCATCATACCAAGCTCTCTGCTCAGGTGTGTTGCCTCTGCCCTCTCTCTTTCCTATAAAACTTACAAATGTTGCAGTCTATTGGCAATCAGTAAGATTAAAAAAAGGAAAGAAAAAGGCACATGATATTACCAGTCTGATGCATTCTTTGTGCAGAGATCACCGTTGGCATCTGGCTGTACTTTTTCTGCCATTTGATAGCTATCTTTGTATTACTACCAGATTAATAAACAAACATAAAAAGCCAGTGATGCAGTGTGATGTTTTAAAATCAAGCTTTTGGCAATATCTGAAGTAATTTTTTTGGAACCGGTTTGATTTATATGTGAGCTAACTGGAAGACTCTCATTAAATAAAATAAATCCACATCTAGATATTGTCCTAGATTTTATTTCTGAACAAAATAAAAATTTGTGCCAAGGCCACAAAAGAGAAAGACAGTGATCATAAGATAAATGTTAGTATGAAGGTTTGTGACCTGCAAAGGACGGCCACCTCCATGACCCACCTGGGTTCTTGTTGGGGAGGGACCTGGCCTTCTCTTGGTGTCTTAAAGAGAGGGCAAAGTGCTTTGTCTTGTCTTGTCTTGTCTTTAAGACCAGCTCTGCTCTTCTGATTGGGCACTTTATTCCAAATCAGGGAATTTCTTGCATTGAAGTTAGTTATAAAAGATGCAAATAAATTGGGGTTTCTTTGGCAAATGGTAGAGAAATAGCAGATGGACCCAACCAGACCAAACTTAGATATAAACCCACTTTTAACAACACTGTCAACAGAAAAATGTGAGTATTAATAACACAGAAACATTGTGCTTTTACTATTCTTCGTTTCATTGAATCACAGAATGGAAGACGTAGGTTCTCTGGTTTAATTATGCAAGAGGTAGAAAAGAAATTAAAATCAAATATCTCTTTGGGACCTATTAAAGAAAGAAAGAGGGCAGGCAATACCACAGACTAATGAGGTTGCTGTAGTGTTGAGAAAGGAGCAGAGAATAGCTGTGATAGGCAACATAAGAGTGGAAAGAGTTCTTGAGTATTTCAAGGCTGCAGTGGGCACTCTGGGGAAAATACTCAAGCAGCTAATGGAAACAATAAGTCATTAATATTTTATTTAAAATATTTATGAAAATTATGTTTTCAAATATTTCTGGGCTAATATTCCATGAGGTGGGAATATAATGAAGGAGAAGAATTAAGGAGAAATAACATAACTAAATAACATGGCTAAGCTTGATAATTGTATTTGATCCAGTTTGGCCACTTCAAGCAACAAAGCAAATGGAATCTTGCTGTAGCTTACTGTTTCTTGTAATACAGGAATTGTCTGCAAATCATATCCAAATATCCCACAGTTCAGAGGTGGGGAAGGGCTGAGAGATTCTTGTGTATTTTGACTGAAGTTAATTATTCAGAAGCCTATAGGGAAGATTGTTGCTAATTGTCAGCAGTAAAAATGGACAAATCCAGCTACAGCAGACTAAATTACTGCAGTGCTCTGTTCTTTGTCAGTTGTCTGTATTCTAGATTATGATAAGCTTAATATTTAGGAGTGAACAGTAGACATATGTAGTGGAAATAGAGCTGTGCACTTCACCCTCTCCCCCCGCCCCACTTCTGCTTGTCTCTTCTGTTTTAGAGAAAGCTGTCATAATAATGGCAAAGTACGTGCTCAGCCGCCTTTTGTTAACAACTTTCTGGAGATGATATACTATTCCCTTTGGGCAGCCTGCGTGCCAGCATTTGGCATATGCACAAAGAGAGGAAATGAGAAAGGGAGAGTGAGTGTTTCTGTGATCAGCAAATATATGGGAAAAGACAAGACAGCACACAATTTCATATGGCTTAGTGATAGCCTGATATTTTTTCACTTGTTTCCTTAAAAAGACAGAGAACTTACCAGACCTCAAATACATTTTTCATACTGTTTAAAAAAACCCAAAGAAACCACAACAAATTACAAACACAAAACCCACTTGAAACTATATTCTAGCAGTTTTGTTTTGGGACTGGTTTATTGCAGTGAAGGTTAGTCAAGGTTTGGAAAAGACCTCTGCAGACTAAAGACCAACAACCAGAGGATGTTAACTGAACACCTGATACAGAAAGATGAGGTTGTCTAAATTTCTGTATATGTAAGAGTTGTGCTGGCCCACAGAGCAGTCTGCAGAATTGTGACTAGCTCTGTGCTCTGAGACAGCCTTCTTGAGAGCTGCAAACACTGGTGAGCTCACATAAATAATGCTCTAGTAAGATGATTCAGTATAATGCTTTTAATTTTACAGATATGGGCTCTGAAGTACACAGGTCAGCTCAAATTTAAGTATGATTTTTAGCTTTTGGGAAGAGATCAATTGTCATCCAATAACATATTTTTTATATTTGATACAATAACATATATATATAAAATACAGTAACTTTATACCATAGTCACCGTGGTCCTAGCATAGCTTTATATTTTAAATATTTTCTGTGGATTTAGAGAGAGACAGTTTCTGATTCTGAGAAGAAAATGGGGTTTATTTGTACCACTTACTCTGGTGATGTCTGATACTTCAATTCCTCTTAGCTAGAAATTGAAAACTTTGATAATAACATTCAAAGTGCTACCAGTTTGCTGTTTTTCAAATCACTTATTTTCCTGTGTAAGTATCTGAATAACAAAAAAAGCTTATATTGGTTGTACTGAGCATCCTGCACTTGGGGCATAACAACCCCGTGCAGCCCTACAGGCTTGGGGAAGAGTGGCTGGAAAGCTGCCTGCCTGGCAGAGAAGGACCTGGTGGTGTTGATTGATAGCTGACTAAACATGAGCCAGTGGTGTGCTCAGGTGGCCAAGAAGGCCAATAGCATCTTGGCTTGTATCAGAAACAGTGTGGCCAGCAGGTCCAGGGAAGTAATTGTAGCCCTGTACTTGGCATTGATGAGGCAGCTCCTTGAATCCTGTGTTCGGTGTTGGGCCTCTCATTAAAGAAGGATATTGGGATGCTGGAGCATGTCCAGAGAAAGGCAATGAAGCTGTTGAAGGGTCTGGAGGTCAAGCATTATGAGAGGTGGTTGAGGGGAAATGGAGTTGCCTACCTTGAAGAAGAGGAGGCGAAAGGGAGACCTTACTGCTCTCTACAACTACCTGAAAAGAGATTGTAGAGAGCTGGATGTTAGTCTCTTTTCCCACGTGATAGAATGAGAGGAAATGGCCTCCAGTTGCAAAATGGTAAGTTTAGATTAGGCATTAGGAAAAATTTCTTCACTGGAAGTGATATCAAGCACTAGAAGAAGCTGCCCTGGGAAGTGATTGAGTCACTGTCCCTGGAGGTATTTAAAAGACAGGTAGATGGGGGGCTAAGGGATATGGTGTAGTAGTGGACAGGTATGCTTGGACTTCATGATCTCAAAGGTCTTTTCCAACCAGGCAATTCTATGATACAATCTCTTAACAGTCTATGAGTACCACTGATCATACTCACACACAGTCAATAAGCTCATTTATCATAGCCAGTCAATTTTCTGACGTGTCGTTGTTTCAGTGGGAGCAGTATACCTTCACTTCTTTAAACCTCTGCCCTCCATTGTATTTCAGTCTGCTAAATCACTGCTTTTTTTAAGTACAGTAGCTATGCTGAAATCCTATTTTTTGTTGGATGTCAAGTGGATTCTAATATCTTCTTAATATCTCTGGATTTTTTTGTTGGTTTTGTTGAACAGGATTTTGGAAGTTGCAACTGTTTTCTGTTCTGAGCAAAACTAAATTAAAAAACAATGGTGTGAAATTATGTGACGATTTATACCTTTAATTCTTAAATTCAGGAAAAAAGGTATTATTTCAGAATAAATTTGGAAAAAAAAAGAGCAATCCTATTGTATTTAGTGGAGGTTTCTGCAGTAATATATAATCTTTTTGAAGGCTTAAAGCCAAATATTTTCTTTTTCTAGTATTTAGCTCACTCTTTCAATTAAGAATTTACCAGCAGATATCTAGAAATAGGAATATACTGTTTTCCTTTTCTCATTTGGTTCTGAGGAATTTAATTTTTCCACAATAGCAGGTGTTGAAATAACAGGTGTTAAAAAAAAGTACATTTGACCATCACCAGGTAGCTACATCTTACTCTCACGAAACCAACAAGCTTTTTGTGTTACTGTGTGTTATGTGTTTCAGTGAGATATGAACTGCTGTGGTTTTGCTGTTTCAGTCTTGATTTATACTGCTAGCAGTGAGGTCAGAATCAAGCTTACAAGGTAAAACAAAACTTTCAAGATAAAATATAACTCCTAGGAAAGTGCAAAAATATTTTTAAAAGTTAAGAGTATAGTAATCCACTGTAGATCAGAGTTACAAACGTAGTAAACCCAATGTCCTGGTAGAGTTTTGCAGACTGCCATACGATCTCATCTGGTTTTTTGTTAGAAAAGGCACACTGCTTATACGTGAAGGTGGTATAATAGCAGTTGCTATGGGAACCTGACTTGGGTTAGGAAGCTCTCTGAGTTGTGTGGATTAAAATTCTGTCTCAACAATGCATCAATACAATATTTTGAATAACACATCCTCATATTGTCTCCCTGAAGATGTTGACTGCCATAGGTACTATTGGACATGAAATAATCTCTTCTGACATAATTTTTGTTAGCGTACAGCTGTATGCATTGCCAATAGATCCACTGAGACTTTTACATGGATGTTTTTGATGGGGTTTTTATTCTAATGAACTTATATTTATGATGAGTGTTAAATTCTAAGAAAAATCCAGGATACAAGTCAGTTACCAGATTCAGTGCTTTTTGTAGAGCTGTCATTAAGCTGTTATTTTTCAATGCCTCCAGAGAAAAATGAGCTGCTTTCCCAAAATAAATCAACTAAGAAATAGGTTTTAAAAACAATTAGAAGTAATCTTTTCAAATGGTAGTTCCTGAAAGCAATGATATATTTGTAAAAGATTTTGATTCCTGAGATTTTCATTAACATTTGAAATTCATTTTCTTAAAGCAGCTCCCATGCTTAGGTTCTTCTTACACACATCTTGGGCCAAATTTTCAAAACTAAATCTGTGTTTTCAATGGATGCTTCTTAAAGGTTATCGTATTATACATAAAATGCTAGCACACAATAATTCCCATAACAATTCTTACAGGCAGTTGTTTAAAATGAACCCTTTATGAAGATTCACTTGTGAGTTTAGTTCTTTTTCACAAGTGTAACCCTTGGTTTGTGTTGATACGTGGTAAGATGTGAGTCTGTACTATTGGCAGAAACATTCTGTGCATAAGAAATATGACAGTTTGCTGGGTGAGATCTCCATCCAAGAACCGTGAATATTATTAGCTGTGGTTCTACTCTGTATTAATAAAGGGTGGCAGCTGGTCCTGTCATATTCTGTTACCGCATTAACAAGGTGACCTTCGCAAAGGCATTTCTAGTTTATTGTTTTAGAGACAAGTCATGTAAATATAATCCATTAAAAGTAATTATGTGCATGTTTTCTCATTAGTTTGCATCATGAGAAGCTATACATAACACAAAGTAATAGAACATTGTAGATAAAAATTAGTAAGTTATGTAGAGGTTAAACATCTTGCCAGTCTGCATTGTCTTCCTCAACACTACTATATTATTTCTTCCTTGTTATTGCAAAAGGAATATAAAAATTTCAGGAGATAATCACCAGAAGCAAAAGGTATGGAGAAAAAAGTCAAATAGTATGTAGGAGAAAATGTGATCCGGGGGAGTGGGTGGAAATGAGTGTGGCAGTAACTCTATTTTCCTGACTAGCACAATGTAATATATATATGTGTGTGTGTGTGTGTATATATATATGTATATATATCTCATAAGGTGTTTTACACTATGTACCAGCAGTCCACTGAGTTTAACTCACACCATTGTTCTGAAGGCAAATACTACTCTAGGCCTTCTCCCTTCCTCTCTAGTGAAAAATCTGTGGTAAAGATGGACAGTAGTCTGTATTTTGCCACTGAGTGTAGTTGGAAAATAAGCAGTGAGAGTTCTGAAATATCTTATAAATCCAGCAAACTGTCAAAACAATGCCAATAGCTTTTGTCGTTTCACAACTGTGAAGGATTTAATTTGCCCTCAAGAAATATATATGGACACATGTTCAGTAGTAGCAACTGCAACATAGCCTTTCTTCAACAGTTAGACTTCTTGTCTAAGGATGTCAAAACCTAATGATGTCATAAAACGTGTTTACTTTAATGGCAAAAAAGCCTGGCCAAAATGTTTTTGTCTGTTCCTAGCAGCAATATATAGCCCAGATGAAGTAAAAAGGATGTGAGGATATATACTATGTGTTAAAATCAACAGGCTTGGATTGAACTGTACAAAAGCTTCCATTTCAACACAGTAATTTGAGGGATAAGATACTGCTCAACTTGAAATCTGACCCAAAATGAATGTTCACAAGCCTGTTGGTTGAGTTTTCTGGTTGCTGGGACAGACTGTTCTCAGAATTCATCTTCCCACTTTGTGCTTGATATTTTGTGCTTTCATTTAGCTTTATGCAACTGAGATGTGGCAAGCAGCCCTTGTGCATATTTGCAGCATACTTTGCCAGTGCTGTTTGGATACTTCAAAGAGTATTTTGGAATATTCTTCTGTAGAAATAATCAAGCTTTGCATGGTTTTATGAACTCAAACTTTTCCCCCATAAAGAATGATTAAAAATGCTATGGTCCTAACGTTTCTGGTACATGTGGTGAAGTTGGCCGTTTGTGAAGTCAGGTAATTCCTACATGAAGTAAGAAAGAACATTCCTGAGCATTAGGTCTGATACTACTTGCAATTCGTAACTTTGAGGTTTACTTCAGCCAGCCTCTTTGGGGCTATATTGGGTCCTATCAAAAACTCAGAAGGATGAAGCTGCTAGGTCCTTCTTCATAACCTTGATAGTTAATCCCTACTGTGGGAATTCAGACACGTAGAATCCCTGGAAGCTGTACTCTATTCATTGTTCAGTTACTACTTTTGTATTTCTGGAAGTAGGATAACCTGGAAGCATAGACCACAGTCTCTAAAAAAAATATTCTCTCATCCTCCATGAAGGATGAATTTGAATTCCTCATGTTGCTGTGAAACACTGTGGAAGTGACCCAAACCTGTGTAACCAAGTGTTTGTGGCAGTGCCTATATACGTGCTTTTTCACCCGGGAATGTTTTTGAAACATTTCTTCTGGCTTATTGCAGTGCCTTTTCAGGAGCCTCGAATCAACTATGAGCTATGGTACACAGCCACAAATGCTAGGAAGGGTTTTCATAAAGAAGTTACTGCAGTTGAGACTGATGTGAAATGTTTCCTTTTCACTATTATCTGGCATCTTTCAAAAAAACTGTGTTCTATAGTGTAAGAAAGGTCAGTGTAAGAAAACACTCACCATGTAGTCTTTTATCACCCTGTTGTTCAAGAACAAGTCTGCATGCACAGGAATATTAAATTACATGTAATCAGTTGTATTAAAGAGAAGAGTCTAGAAACAGTTCTAAAGGGGGCAGCTAAGGTTGCCTACTTGTAAGATAAATCTCTGTGCAGAAAAATGGTAGCAGGTTAGCTTGCTGCTCTAGTCCTCATCCTCAGTGTACACTGTATTGCAGCAACTTCTGGCAGGCATAATTTCCCTGGCTTTTGCAGACTAAGTGGAGTTCAGTGTAGCATTGGAGCTACTATAATTTACGTCAGAGAATAAGTATATTCAATGTGTCCCTGAAAGACTTTTTGTTAATAGGTCAGAATGATCCTATTTTCTGACCTCTGGGGAAAGACTTTTTAAAGATACGATAATTTGAATTCTTTGGCCTTGTTTGTAATGAATCCGTTTCAGAATCTAAAATTCCTTATAAAAATAAAATATGAAGTCCCTCTCAAACTTTATGCTTTCACTTCCATTTTCTAAAACAAAGTACTGCAAGGTCTCTGCATCATGGCATATGTTGAAGAGTTGGGAAATGTATACATTACCATGGTCATGCTTTACAATATGGCACGGCTTTCAGTTTTACAGTTCAGATTCTGTACATGTGTCTTTATAAGTATTGGAGAGAATGTGAAACACTGGCTGAATTGTTCAGATTGTGTGTGCCCTTACGAGCATCAGAGAGGGGATAAAACTGTCCCCTGAATTTTGTCCTTTGCTATGCAAATGACAAGACAAAACCATAAAAACTAGGTGAACTATATCCTCAAGCCAAGACTTCTTTGATTTTCAATATACTATGGGTTTTGGAAAGATCTTTGAATGAACTCTACCTATCAATATTTCTTTTAAAGTGTCTCACTTCGGGCATTCACAAATGGAGAGGTTTGACATCAATAATATTTTTTTAACCTTATTCCTTAGATGTATTTTACCTGTATATATTACTCCATCAGCTGTGTCTGTCACTTCAGCAGGTGATATTTCATAGAATCACTAGGTTGGAAAGGACCCACTGGATCATTGAGTCCAACCATTCCTATTTATCACTAAACCATGCCCCCTAGCACCTCATCCTGTTTCTGTTTAACTTCATTCCCTCCAGTTGAGCAGGGCATCCAGAGAAAGAAAAAAGCGCAAAATTTGCAAAATGTTGATGTTTAAGAGAGTGAGATATGCTTCCATCTTCCTTTGCCTGGAATGAGAAACAGGAATGGCATGAATTTCCAAGGAAGCGTTCTGTACAGCTATAGTGGAAAAGGTGGAAACAGTATTAGCAGAATATTATACCTAGAAATGAAGCAATTTTTTTTTGACATGCACTGTAGCAAAGTGCAATGTATCATCAGTTTTTGTAATATCTTTATGCTGTTGAATAAGTAGAACTCATTTGCACTAATTTAATAGAAAATGAATTGTGGTATAAATGGACCTGAAATAAAGACATTTAAGGGAAAACTGTAGAGGATTTAAAATATTTTAGTGCCATATTACTATTTCCACTGAGAAGTATTGATAACAGTCAAATTTTGCTGGTGTTAAAGGTGGTTGCAAGTACTCAGTGTGACCTCAATTGATTCCTTACACCTGCTTACATCTCTTGCTTTTATGCTGGGAGGAATCTAAAATGCCAAAAGCCCTGCCATTTTTTTTGAAATCTATGATTTCTGTTAGCATATCCATAGATATGGTGTTATCTACTTAACTGAGTGTAGAATTAGAAGTTTCTCATCCTTCTTACTCTTAAGTTTCTTGGCTGAGATCTGCCTTTGTAAAAATAACATAGCAACCTGCTCCTTTACTTTCACAATTTGCACCACACGGGATGAACTTAAATACACTCTGTAGACTGCAAAGGAAATATGGTTTCCTTCATACTTGCTTCCTTTCAGCTTGAACAGTGTTAAAATAGAGAGGAGACAGAATACAGCATGGTGCCCTCACATTCTTATCCTGCCTGCAAGGGAATATGTAAGTAGTAGCACAGATGACAACTCCAAGGCTTCTCAACCTGGATCCGGCTTCTGCCAACTGCCTCCTGCTAGCTGGTCTGTATTCATGTTTGGTACAGGCCTTTTGCTCTACTGTCAGGTGACTTCATCACAAAGGGAAAGCACTGTTATCTTTCTCTTGATCCTTGGAGATAAATAAGCAGAACATAATGCCAATAAAATGCTGCGTCACAAAATATTTTCCTAAGAGAACAAACACAGCTCTAATATCTTGAAAATTATCCATGTTGCTTCTACAGTTCTGAAGGTCTTTCAGTAACTTTCTGTCTAGATTCAAAATTGCTTGGGTATGCAATACATTCTGGTAGTTTCTTCAGTTTATTTGTAGTATCATATAATTTATGTTTTTTTCTAAGTCCTATTTTAAAGTCCCACGGTCAGGACTACAAGTTAGGGATGTCTTCTCGTGTCCTGAAGTAATTGTTTCATAAACTTCCCAGTATGAAAACCAAGGATATTTTCTGGCCCAGCATTTGACCCTGCGCTTGCATTATATTCAGTATTACTTTCCTCAGCTTTCATATTAAATATGTTTTGATTAAACACCTCATTACTGTCAGCCTCTGGCCTGGACAGGCGCACACTCTCCTGGGTGGAAAACTGGTTGGATGGCTGGGTCCAGGGAGTGGTGGTAAATGGTGTTAAATCCAGCTGGAGGCCAGTCACAAGTGGGGTTCCCCAGGGCTCAGTGCTGGGTCCAGCCCTGTTCAATGTCTTCATCAATGACCTGGATGAAGGCATTGAGTG
>WAAB01003387.1:95261-116791 GCA_013389865.1 Piaya cayana | reverse complement strand
TGGAGCATGTCCAGAGAAGAGTGACAAGGCTGGTGAAGGGGCTGGAGAACAGGCCTTATGAGGAGCGGCTGAGAGAGCTGGGGTTGTTTAGCCTAGAGAAGAGAAGACTGAGGGGAGACTTTATTGCTCTCTACACCTACCTGAAAGGAGCTCGCAGAGAGGAGGGTAATGACCTCTTCTCCCAAGTGACAGGGGACAGGACAAGAGGGAATGGCCTCAAGCTCTGCCAGGGGAGGTTAAGGCTTGACATGAGGGAAAAAATTCTTCACTGAAAGGGTCATTCGGCACTGGAACAGGCTACCCAGGGAGGTGGTTGATATACCTTCCCTGCAGGTGTTTAAAGGACAGGTGGATGAGGTGCTGAGGGGCATGGTTTAGTGACTGATGGGATTGGTTAGACTCAATGATCCAGTGGGTCATTTCCAACCTAGTGATTCTGTTGTGTTGTGTTCTATTCTATTCTATGTTCATGAACACAGCACAGCCTGCTCTAGGAGCCTTCCAGGATGGGAGGCATAGCCTAGAGGCTCCAAAGTGACAGACAATTTTGAGAGGCGCTCTGCCGAAGAACTTAAATTCCTTTCCCCTGGGATTTGTAAATTACTTTTCATGCTACAACAATAAGGTGTGTTATTTAAAGCAACTTTAGAGGGCAAGGCAACTCTGACAATGCACAAAAATAATCCACAGAAAGAAATAGGGTTCATTTTCTTCAGACTCATTTCTCCTAAAAAAATAGCATTAGGATCTCACTCTGGAAATTTTTTGGGGGTATAATTCAGGGGTTGGGGTTGGGGTTGTATACTTTGGGGGCAGGTTCTTCTGAAGCAGTCCTGGATGTGTTGAATTCAGACCCCCTAATCTTGTGCAGTTTGCAGACTACTCTACAGCTCTGTGGGTTTTGTGTGTTTTGCAGTCATTTTCTGCTGCTCCGCTGCCAAGCTTTGCAATTAACTAGAATGCACAAACATTTCTCCTGGGTTTGACGGGAGCAGAGACCTGTCTGTATGCTGAAGGTCATGTGAGAAGTTTCGGCAGGGTGCACTGTCTGAAGTGACAGCCTCCTGACATCCCCCTTGCAACACAGTGTGCTCATTCTAGATGTTTTTTGACCATAGTTTGGCTGCTTTCAGTGTTTTTTTTGGCGCTGGAAACTATACCTAAAAGGAGAGTGGTGTTTTTACAGCCCAGTGGGAGACCAAGCCTGCGAACTGGATCTGATCTGACTCACCACTGTAGTAGAGAAAACAAGCACATCCTGAGGTTCAGTCCAAATGTGGAGTCCTTAGCTAAATCCCTAGCCTCATGGTACTCCAAAAAACTGGAGTATGGCAACCCTTGAGTCTTGTAAGAGTTATCAGAGGCTTCTTCCCATGCAGTCAGAGTTTCAGTGAGAAGACTTTGTATATGAACAGGGGAAGATAAGGATTAATGTAGTTTGAAGCAGGGTTTTTTTTGTAAGCAGAGTGTTCCCCTTCTGGTTATTGTGCTTAAAGTACAGTTCTGGTTCATAATTTTCTTTTAATTTTCCTGACACATGAAAGTATACATTGGGGGATGCATGGTGTATGCTGCCAGATCTTACAGGTAATTTAGAAGGTAAGACATTAGGAATTATTAATATCTAAGTTACACCTATGTAAGGGAAAATAATTTCGGTGGAAGATGTTGATACTAATTCACAGCAAAAGAGCTACTTGGGGTTTTGAATCTGGCTGTCAGGCCCTCAAGGTGGGGGCTAAGTTTGAAAATCTCAGCCTTAACTTCTGTGCATGTCTGTCCTTTGTGCCAATGGCCTAAAATAATTTCTGTCTTTGTTAAAGCAGTTTCACATCTGCATATGAAAGTAACTATAAAATGTTAAGTGTATATATATAAAAGTTACTGTTGAACACAGATAATGTTGACTTTGAAAGCAAAGCCCATTCGCTTTTCTCTGTTCGGAAAGATGATATTGAGAGACAACTGAAATAGGGCTTAACAGAGGATGACTTGAAAGCTATGAAGGGGGCTCCAAGCGAAGAGCTACATTTCCCCTTCTGTTATGGACAAAGGTGAATGAAAGGAGCAGTAAGATTAGCAGGAAGTCATATTTTAATGCTGGAGACACAAGGCAAAGACTTGATGGAATACAAAGCCTCTAGTCAACAGGATGAATAAAATCCTGGGTTCTTTAAAAAAATAAGACTTTCCAATCATTAAAAAAAAATCAAGCCTCTGTTTTTATTGCAATATTTAGTCTTCAGCTGTTCTGAATGTAGAAGCTCAGAAGTTGTGTGTCAGCAGACCAGTTCTCCACCTATAATTAAAAGGGCAGGTTGGCTCCAAGATGTGATATAACAGACGTGTAATATTGCGTAATATTGTACAGGGGCTATTTTATCTTTCTAAAAGCCATACTGCATAGTACTGAACTAGTTTTGCTAGTCCCTCTGATGGATACAAAGTGCAAAGTGGTATCCATATGGCCCTATGGAAGTATAACATCACATTCTTCTAGCTTATACAAGTTTAATGGCACTGAATTAGCATGGGCTGCCCTTTGGTGCTAATTCTTTCTGCACTCAGGGGGTTAAAGGAGCTTCATACTATCCAGATGTTCAGTGGCTCCTGCAAATGAAGGATTAGCAATTTTTGCAACTGCTGCTCTTTCTTCTGCTCCCTTTTTAAAGCTGATATTTTCCTTGAGAACTTGCTTAGTATCTGAGTCAGAGGAATCTCTTCCCTGAGGTAAATCAATCAATAGGCTGCACAAGAAAAGGAACAAAATGTAGAGGAGGAAGGCCTGAGTTATATTAATTTGTTTACAGAAATTGCCTTCCAGGGACCAATATATTCATCCCAGGGTTTCATTTTCCTCTGTGCAATAAGTATCAAACACAGCATTATTTCAGGGATATAAAAATTATAACAATAGAAAGGACCCCAAATTTCTTCAAAAAACAAATGTCTTGTTAAGTGATAGGGAATCAGTGTCTCTTTTATTTTTCAAATCAGAAAATACCTAAGTGATGCAAGTATCAGAAATAATGTCTTAACTCCCACCTCCCACCAATAAGGCTTCTTGAAAAGATATAGGAAAAGTAGTCAAAAATAATTCCAATAAATGAATGCCAGTTTAATATCTACAAAGCCTGTCTTTTGTCTACATAAGTCTACTTGGGTTCCTGTAGCTGCAAGAGCTATTCAAGCATGGAATAAGTAGAGTTCCAATGAGACAAAACCTTCTGCCTCAGCTGGCATTTAACAACCTGTTTTCATGCTGCAGCTCAGCCAGAGCTTTCTAGCCTTAACAGAATCACTAGATTTCATCTCTTGCTCTAATATGTACCTTTCCAGTGCTCCAGTTATCATATAAGAAGCAATGAACTGTCTGAAGCAGAAAGAAATGCTGGATGCATGTTACTAGAACTGTGACTGTGCTGCATGATACTACCCTAATGAAGACATTCACCGTCTGCTCTGCCTTTCATGAAGTCCAGAAATATATAGTACATGTGAGTAAGCTCTTCCTTAGATAGATCCAACAGCTTCCACAGGAAAACTACATGGAGATACTAACATTTTATATTAGTAAAGACAATTTGGGTGCATGCAGGTAATTAGTTGTTCTAAGAAACTACTGCCTTAAACTTACCGCTACTTGAATTAATTACTTGTTAAATTAGATGGGCAGTAATATGCCTGTCTGACATTTATTCTAAGGGCCCTGAGGGTACTGGCAGCCTGATGATGTCCTCTTTCCCTCTGACTCCTTCCAGACCTGCCCATTGCTCCAAAATGGTGAGGGTCTGGATCTCATAATCCCTTAGTCTACAACGGATGCAGAACATTTTGGGAGCATTGAGTAGTAAAAAAAGAGAAGAGACACTTTGAGGAAAGGAGTTCTTCCATGGCAGAGGACTCAGTCATAGAGTTCCAAGGATTTCAGCATGGTGCATGAAAGATGCACTTTTGCAGCCTTGAAGCACACAGCAAGGTTATAAATGGTTCAGGACTAGCATGGATCACATGCAGGGTGAGCTGCAGCATATATGGACCAATAGGTCACACACGCACTTGCCTGATAATGCTCCAGGAGGAGAAGTAATTGGCAGGGAGGCAGTTGTGTGTGAGGATTCAAGGTCATAGTGAAAAGGAACTGCAGAACAAGGCAAATAGATGAAATGCCAGTCTTTTTGCTGAAAATTAGCCCTGAACTTCACCAAATATGAGATTTATTTCCATTGCCTGCATTACTTACAGAGGAAATAACCACTTGAGGATCTTGAAATCTGGAAATGGAGGAAAAAAGAGGGAGAGACAAAAGAGGCAAAAAATCAAAACTAAAACCCAAGGACTTGTTATCAATTTCACCCGTGTGAGGATCTCAAGGGATGGAAAACCTGATTCCTTACTAGTTCTCCTTATCTCTCATCCTCCTACATATCTTTGACATGTTCGTAACTATCTGTGCACCTGGCACCACAACTTAATTCAGGAATTGTGCACTACAGTGATGAGAGGCAGGTATTTGGAGGGCACTGAATTGGCAGTGACAACGAACTCACCACAGATTCTACTGATCTATTAGACCAAAGCGGCAGTTGCTGAAGGAGCTATCTCAAATCCAAAGCCATGTGGGTTGTTCCCATTAGGGTGGAAAATTATTACGATCTACTATTTGGATATAGATTCTTTTATTTTACAGAAATGCATGAAGTCTTTCTTCCCAGAGCATAGGCAAAGAACCAGACAACAGGAGACTGTTTCACTTTTTACAACTCCTGGCTTCTTTTATTCAGCTTTCAATCCCCAAACTTTCTCTCCAGGTAGTTGTTTTGTTTCAGGGCTACATTATAGTGCTCTTGCATCTGTCTTGTTTTAACTTCACTGACTCTTCCCCCAGCTGCTCTGGTCTTTCTGCAGTTTCTCAGGGGCACTGAATTACAGTCCAGTGTATCAGTCCACAGTTTACTGTACCAGCCACCAAGGACATTGATTGGGTTTTAGCTAATGTGTCTTCATGCAAATTTTGCTTATTTTTTTAGTTTTGAGAAAGGTCCGTCTCTATCAGATCCTTAATATCACAAAAGAACACTTGTGGCTTTCTGCAGCAATCTGAAAGGAAGGTGGAAGACTAGTCCCATCAGTTGAAATTCAGTCTTGTGAGAGTAGTCTAAAGCTCTGTAGGTTCAATAAATCATTTGTTTCTTACTGTTGTCCAAGGAAACAGTTCTCTTATTCCAGTAGGAATATGTATTTTAACCTCAAGCCAGTGTCAAGGAAAGACTTTATATCCACCACTATTGTAGGCTTCAAATGCAAATCAAGTATTTGAGAGTGCAAGTGTTCCTTTGAAAGACCAGATACAACATGAGTATGTTACAAGCCCTTGCAATTTAGGAAATACCTTGGAATAATTACACTCTACGAGGAAGCCACGGTCACTAGAAAACATCCCAACTTCATCTTTTCCGTGCTACTTTCTTCTATACAGTGGGAAAGCATTTTCTCTCTCTGACACTCTATCTCCATTTATATTTCCCTTCTGCCTCTCAGCTCAGTCATAATCCCAGAGTACATTGTGTTCCTTAACTCTTGCTGTCTTCCTTGAGTGTGCCTGGCCTTGGATCACGCTGTCCTAGGTATCAAACAACACCAGTGGACATCTCGAGACAAGAACAGTATCTTTGCTACATCACAGGAGTTACTATAATTTAGGCAATAAAAATGAGTGTTACAGTGAGAAAAGTCAGCTTGGCCGTCCAGCTTCTTGTCTCCTTGAACTCCAGTGGCTCCTTGGCTTTTGAAATAATGTAGCACAGAAAGCTGGTCTCCCAGGCACTGCGTTTCTTCTGCTGAGCTCTAGCCAGCTGCTCTCTTTGCCTGCTCTTTCTCTTTTCATTGACAATTTATTGGCTTCCCTATACCTACTTTTTTTCCTCTTAAATTTTCTCTTCTCTGGGCAAGTCTTCTGCTTGACTCACCTGGCAGTATATTTCCTCTGTACTTCAGCAAAAACGTGTCAACTGCAAGGAGTAAAAAAAATCCTTCCCTCATTGAGCCATTGCCGTGGTCATGCCTGTTAACATCAAAATACAGCGTGCTTGGGAAATGAAATTCCTCTTTCATTTCAATGCTACATCCTGCTTGTACCTTTATACTTGGCTTATTTGGATCATCTCAGGGGGCTCTGGAGGATCGTCTCCAACATCTTTCCCTCCTGCCTCACCAGTGGCCTCTCCTTGTGCTAGGCACCGAGCTCAGGTTCCCTATTCCCACTTTCAGTTGCTATGCCCAGCGGCTCCCAAGGGTATTCATTTCTATGCTCAGCTTCAGAAAGCATGTTTAAAATCACTTTACATTTAAATTAGCTAAGGGCCGTAACGTTTGTATTATGACTGAAGAGTGAATGGTTTGTGAATCCTTCCTCTCCTTTGATATTTAACATTTAGATTAAGGAAGGATGGAATTTTTCCCTCTCTGGCTCTGCCTTCATCCTTTCTCTCAGCAGGTCCTCTTGTCTAGCACCAGTAGGAATAAATCCCTGTCCGTGCTTGGGACTAATCAGGACTGGCCACAGGATGTCACTATTACTCCATAAACATAAGTGTGAGGTGTTTGTTTATAGAAAGGGCAGGGTCTGATCTTTAACTGTCTGCAATTCATATTTTGCCAGTGTGCTCAGCTTTGGTGTGGTACTTCAGGATACATATCCTGATGCTCTTCAACAGACCCACAATCCTATGTAGAATTTGGTGATATGTGTTAAGATGCAACCTGCATGCATGAGTGGTTGCACACACCATCTTCAATATGCCCAAAGTTTACATAGCCCTTGGATTTCACCTTGGATATGGGATTCAAAAGAGCAAAGTCAGCCAAGGATTTCTTTGTTTCAAGCAAAAATCACATTAAGCCTCTGAGTATCAAATAGTTCCCTGTAAAACCTTTAATCAGCCCCTTCAACTCAGTCTAGGCTCATAAAACTTACGGTAAAATTCAGTTTCAAGTTCATAACAAAACCCAAAGGTGGGTTCCAGGTTAATTTTTGGATTTTGTTCTGAATACTTGCCTAGCTCTTCTTGGTGTACTGGATAGGGGAAGGCTTTTTTAAATGTTTCCTTTCTCCAAAACAGAGATAAGCACATTACTGTGAGCTGGTGCAACCACAGGGTGAAAATGCACATGCTGCAGCTTATAGAAATGTCAGTTCAGGAAAAGTAAATCTTCATAAGCGCAGACAGAAACCAGTTGAGGTAAAAGGGTCAAAAGAAAACTTCCCCATCCTGGGAAGCTGACTATCAACAAGCCAGCATAAGAATTCTTGCACTCTTCTCCCACTTGCCTCTTCAGCATCTTGTCCTTTCTTCCTTACTTTTCAAGATGTATGAGCTGCTGTGCCTCAACTCTGATGTTTTAGAGAATCTCCAGCCCCTTTCCATGCCAGTAAATTTTACTGTTCTCATCTTGTTCACAAAGCATGCTTCTGGAATGCCTATTCTACCTACTGGTACTGTGCTGGATAACAGGCAGCAGGTGGCTTGTGGAAACAAGACTTCTACAGAAGATCAATTCAGGTAGATCTGCCTAAAAAATATCACACCTAGTCAGACTTTATAAAAGTTAGGAATGCTGTTTTGGAAATGGAACTTTACTGGTATGACCTTGGTGGGCTAAAATCTGTCAGGAAAAGGCTAGTAGAAAAACCTACAAGACAATTTATTTGGTTTCTATGGAGGAGAAATATAAAAATCTGTAAAAGCAGAGGGTTTCTACCATATCAGAGGGGGGAGTTCCCACAACTCTTATTCTGTGTTTGTCTCAATGCCCTGTCACCAGGTTCCATGGACTTTAACAATAAACCTCAGGGTTCATTTGTCTCATATCACTGTTTGACTTGAAGAACTTTTGCTTTGGACTTTGCTCATTTACCTAATGCTTTTTGTGCCATTTGCTGCCACCAAGAGATAGAAGGAAACATCATGTAGGTAGAAGATTTCCCTTTCAATTCCAACTTCCAGGCAGAAACCTGTAGGCCAGAGACAAGGCTGCTGCCCCTAGGGAGGAACTGCTGTTCCAGCATGGCAGAATTACAACTGAATTTGACTGTGAGCAAACTTCCTTTTCAACATCCTCGCTTTCTGTTGCTTTGTGTGCCTGCCTCGGCACAGAAATTGAGCTATCAAAACAGCTGCAGTAGGTTGAAAAACTTTGAGCTAGGCTGGTCCTAAGATAAACAGGAAATAAGTTAAAGAAATAAGCTGTTGGTGCATTCAATGAGATAAATACGCTGCTTGTATTTGTCATGTTATTATGGCTCTGGGAAAGAATTTGCAACATAGACCTGGTTACCTGAGCTAGTTTCAGCCACGCTGAAACAGCAGAAGTGGCATAGCTTGCCAAAAAATGTGGTGAAAAAATAGCTCATAAATACCTATACTGAACTGTGTGCTCCCATGGCTGTATTGCCAACACCTCTGGAGACAGCTAGCTTGAAACTACCTGGAATGTATGTCATGATCTGGCTTGTCAAGTCCTCAGCCTACACCTTCTTTGCTCCAGAGAGGCAGCCACCTACTACTGGTCCATACAAACAGCTGTTTCTGTCATGTATTATCCTGTCCTGTCCTCTGCTGCCCCAACACCTGTTCCATGCTGAGAGGAGAGGTTTCAATCACCCTTCCCAGCATCCCACCTTTCCCAACATTCCTTTTATCTCGTGGCACATCCCTGCAAGGAAGCACATACTGTGCGCTTATCCCACAGCACACACCCTTTGTGCAGATATAGAAGGTCAAAGTAGGTCAGCAGACAGCATGAAGAGGTTTGGCATACAAGCCAGTTCATATTTCCATTGTTTAAGAAACTGATTGTTAAACATACCTGTGGTTCAGTTAATAAGGTTGATCCATGTCACATCTCATTGTCACTAGACTGTTACAAACTATTCTGAAGATATTATCACAGGGAGTTACATGTTCTGATCAGAACAGAGCATCACCAGTGTAAGCTACAAGACTTATAGACCAGGTTGCTCTGTTTGTGTGTTTATCCCTCATTCCCTTTTGCAAGTACTTTCTGTAGCAGAAATCTGCATCTAGGGAATCTTGTCCTCAGCTATTTATCCATAAGTTCTGCGTTTAACACTATGTCCTTTTATAGCTGAGCCACAGCTGTCAGAACAACAATGACATGTGGATGCATCTAGCAACTCCATTCCCTTTCGGTCTGTACAGTTGCAGTGATGATTCCACTAGTTCAGGTTAGGCTCAGGAGTCATCATTTGCATGACTTACACTTGTTATTCTTGCTCACATCACACAAAAAGCGTAGTACAGGTACATCAGCATATGAGGATGTTTCTGAGGCCTTATTCCTCCAGAGGCAAGAATGGCAGTTCAGGTTAGAAATCACCACACTGAAGCCAGTTGAGTATAGCAAATATATGAACAAAATCAGTCTTGTACTCCTTACTTAGCAATTGCTGAGACTCTAACTACACTGAGAATTGTATATTATGTTTTTAGACATGCACCATGATATTTGAGTTAAATGTCTCATTTCCTCTGTTTTTTTCTATCTTAGACCTGTCTCTGTGCTTTACACCTTAAAATTGCCTTACAGATACTAATGTATGGCTGTATGCTTGTATTCTGATATTGGAGGTCAATAAGGAATAAGGGTACTTGTCATATATGATTTTATCTTCCTCATCTCTTATAGCTTTGGGAGTAGCAGAGCTGCTTTGAGGCATCAGAATAAAGCACAGCAAGATTTTTTAAAATCAACCTGAATGCACACACGCACAGGGTGCTTTCAGGTGGCACTCCAGCAATGTAAGAGTTGCATTGGTTTAGCCAATCAGGTCACAAAATAGGTTAAATAAAAATGTAATAATTTTACAATGTATCCACTAGATGGTAGCCTATCCTTATCCTTTCCATTTACCAATTACATCAAGACATTTTATATGGTAACCAATGATCCAACAGATTGTGTATATTACTAATGGCAAGGAGATACTTGTTCAGTGGATCCTAGCACATGAGCAGGCTAACACAACTAATTCCTTCTTGTCAGAAATTTATTTGTCCACTGTCCCACTTCAAATCTGGTGGAGGTTTCAGTGATCCTTTGGAAGTATCCAAGTGGTAAAACCTAAATATTCTTGGCATCTGTAATTACATTCTTATCGTTATTTCAAATTCAGAATAGTCATTCACATCAGTCAACAGAGTGGCTTTCCTGCTTACACTAGTACTTTAAGATTATGATATTTCTCATTTAAAACAGCTTTTCTAGAGCATGATTAGCCTTTTACTAAAGGTCAGACTCGGTACAGAAAGTCTAAGATGTTTTTCTGCATAACATTTTTGAAAGAGATAATCAATAGTGGGTCAATGTCTAAGTCTTCCTCTGAGCCTTCCTGAAAAAGATGAGGATAGTCATGAATTTTTGTGCCTCCTAAGCAAAACGTACTTCTTTGATCCATTTTTTCCCGATACAAATAAGAAAAGAGAGAGAGAAAGGGAGAGAAATACATTATTAATAAGTACCAATGTACTCCACAATGGTATCTATGTACTGACAAAGAAAATACAATTGCCAAGGATTTTAAATGAGAATTGAAAAAAAAAGATTACAGTATCTTGTGTGATGTGTGGCATACACTGGTTAAAATAAAAGCACGCCACAAGTCAGCTTTTCTGCTGCATATGCCTCTAACCTCTGTCCTCACAGTGCTGCCAGTTAGAAGGTCGCAAAGAACAGCAGGTGTTTGACAGACCCTTCCCTTAAATGGTATTACGTCAACATGCCACAAAGTGCCACAGCCTCCAATTAGCTGCATAAGCATTTTCTACTCATTAGTACCTATATATCTTCCCAGCAATTCCACTCTGAGCTCCTGTGAAGGACTGCAGATGTGTCTGAAGATCAAGGCTCCTTAAGACTCTTAAAAGGTCTCTGATACTGAGGCTGAAAGTATTCAGGTAAAAACCTGGGGCAGAAAAGCCAGCACGAGCCCTGACTTCTCTCCAATGCAGGGAGATGACCATTAACCATTACAGTATGGTACAGAGTGCAGGCTATTTTTAGTTGTGAAAGCACGCTTATTAGATACAAAGATATTTCTAGAGCTGTTGTGTCACAAATTTCTTTCCTAAAAATTAAAAATAAATAAACATATATATATATAAATTAGCAGAAGCCTAATTGTCAGGATTCCTATGTGCAGATCTGGAAGTACATTTACACCCTAAATTGTTTTTACTCAGCAACTGAAAATGCTTCCCTAGTTTCTGCATCTCATTTCTATGATGCACAGTAGTTAATAGAACACTTAGGAGAGTTATTAAAAATGCTCATTCAATGCCATCTTTGCCATTTTTATATTATACCAAAGGGAGTGAAGATCACTAATGCAATACTAAAGCCCTTCAGAGTTCTGACTACTGTACTTTTCTTGCTCGGTTCATGTACTGTGAGTTCATATAATGTAGGCTGAATGAAAAGAAGAGAAATATTAGAAAGAAGGTCTCCTCTGACTTAAACTTGTGCTTGGTCGTTCAGTCCAGATCAGGTGGAAAGGAGGCTGACCAGAAGTTCGTGCCATGTCCTAAATTCACCTATAGGAAGGTAACAATGGTTAAATATTACAGATTAATGGTTAGGTGTTTGTGCACTACCTACTGTGGTGGGCTGACCTTGGCTGGCTGCCAGGTGCTTACCCAGCTGCTCCCTCACTACCCCTCCTCACCAGGGGAAGAATTACAAGATTACAAGTTCATAGGTCAAGATAAGGACAGAGAGATTGGTCAACAACTATTGTCAAGGGCAAAACAGACTCAGCTTGGGGAAATTTAGTTTAATTTATTGCCAATTATTAACAGAATTGGAGAGTGAGAAATAAAAAAATCTAAAGCAACTTTCACACCACCACCTTCTTGCCAGGTTCAACTTCCCTCCTGACTCTTAAACTTCCTCCTTGCCTCCCAAGCAGTGCAGTAGAATAGAGAATGGGGGTTGCAGTCAGCTCACAAGGCTTCATTTCCACCATTCCTTCGTCCTCATGGTTTCCTTCGGCTTCATCCTGGGGTCCTTCCCACAGGATACAGTCATTCATGAACAGCACCTACATCAGACCTTTCCATAGGCTGCAGTTCTTCAAGAACTGCTCCTGCATGGTCCTTTCTGGTGGTACAATCCTTCTGGATCAGACTGCTCCAGCACAGGTCCACCATGGTCTGCAGTCCCTGCCAGAAAATCTGTTCCTGCATGGGCTTTTCTGTGCAGGCCACAGCTCCTGCCAGGAGCCTGCTGCAGTTCGGTCTTTCCATGGGCTGCAGCTTCACTCAGGGCATGTCTGACTGCTCCAGTGTGCTGGAGACCTGCTCCTCCATGGGCTGCAGGGTGGATATCTCCTCCAACATGGTCCTGCATGAGATACAGGAGGACATGCTGTTTCATCATGGTCTATTTCACAGGCTGAAAGGGAATCTCTGCTCCAGCACATGGAGCACGTCCTCATGAACCTTGGTTTCTGCAGGGCTTTCTATAAATTTTTTTCACTCCTCACTCTCACAGCTGCTGCACAGGTTTTTTCACCTTGTCTTCAATACGTTGCCACAGGGGAGCCTTCAGCATCACTGATGGGCTCAGATTTGGGCAGCGGCGTGTATAATTTGGAGCAAACTGGATCTGGCTTTGTCCAACCCATGAGCAGTTCCCTATCTCTTCTCACAGAGGCCAACCCTGCAGTCCCCTGTCTCTTCTCACAGAGACCAACCCTGCAGTCCCCTGCTACCAAAACCTTGCCACCTAGACCCAATGCATTTACCTTTTCATCATATCAAATAAAACTCCAAATGTTTCTATGTTTAGGACAGTTAAAGAGTCTCATACCCTGCTAGACTAGAAAGGCTCCCTAGCTGTTCTCTTTCAACTCTGCCTCTGATGCATAGACTTTATAGGTCTTACTGCTGCTCCTGGGTAATTCATAATCTGAAGGACTGCCTCCTTCTCTTCCTACAGCCTCTGCCAGGGATATCAAAATCCCAAAAGAGAACAAAATGAAGAAATGCATCCAATTGCAAAATATGCTTATCAGTTGTTGAATTTTAAGTGCTAATATCTGATACAAGAAAATGGAGGACTGCGTAGTGTGATCGCAGGCATTTTGTACTGGCACATGAAGAACGCAGCTATGCTGATGTTTAAGGAGAAGTCCCCAAGAAGAACCATTGATCATTTAATGAAAAGTTCTGCTCAGAATTTAATTGCCTTTAAAAGAAAAATAGTTGAACACTATCTTGATTTTTAAAAAGAGAAAAAGAAATTAGAGATAACACAATCCCACAATAAGCATCAATCATGCTCATGCTGCAGCTAAAGCATTCTGTACACCCAGTTTTTGAAAGGGTACAGCAGAGGCAGGAAACAAGATTAATAGAATCCTGATGTGGTTTCTATATGAAAGGAACCAAAGAAAATGGAACCGTTTAGCACAGAGAAGAGATGAACAGGAACAGTCAAACTGCTCTACTTAGAGTAGTATGTTATAAAGAAGGAAAATGAGATGCTCGTAGTTATAGAGTATACTGAATTATGCTGAAAAGCTGGTAAAAGGAAGTACCTTCTATATACCCTGAAATTAGTCTCGTAGTATCAAGATAAAAACAATGTAAATCCCTAGTATGATCCAAAAGAGAATACTTCAAAGTCCAGCTTCAGATCTGAATCTGAACTTTATAGCTAGAAAGAATTTGAATGTATCTATTGAAAAGTATTAAAACTTGTCAGAGAGAGAACATATGTTACAGACAAAAGTGTACACAAATGACATCTGTGTTTCATGTTTATCTGCTTCTCTGCACCATACATGAAGGCCATAGTTCCCATTTAACATAGCATTACTTATCAATGAAGTCTGAAAAGAGGATGCCATTTCAAAGAAACCTTTGCACTTGGCAGCAGCTGTGGCTGCAGAGGCAGCTGTGAGTGGTTAAGGACTCATTGCCTAAGGATGTTTTATGAAAGCTGTTCTTTAAATTTGTGTATTACTTCATCTAAAATAACTTAGAAGGGTCAGCAAGGCCTAAATCCCAGTGTTTATGCAAACCCTGATAAGTAGCAGTACAGTGTGGACAGCTGCACCCTTGTGCGCCACTGATCATGCCATTAGAAACTCCCTAGAAGAACACACACCACCAAATATTTTTACCATGTTAAACAGTCCCACTTCTTTGGCTGATCTTTCACCCAAGTGTTGGTATGCCAGCAGGACTGCACAAGAATAACCTCTTACCAGAGTAAATTGCAAAAGTTGGTGTGTAATCAATAATGGCTTGCGTTACTGATAGCTATAGTGGAGGCAAAGGGAAAACCCCACTGCAGACAAGCTCCAGCTGAGATCTATGAGGCATTCAAAGTGGGCCAGGATGTTTTGTTGGTAAAGCAGGTCAATCAACATGTAATTGATTTTAATTAGCACTGTTAAACTCTTCACATGCAGCCAGCTGTTAGCTCCATCACCAGCAGGTGAGTTTCATTTAAAAAATTATGTACAAAATACTTTCCTGCAACATGAAAACTTGAAGGTAAATTATTTCTAAGCTAAGATGCAGAAACTTTCATCGGTTTTTCATTAGGGCAAATATTCCAGCAACACTGGCAGCTGGATTTTTAAGGTAGCTTTTGATCCTTGGGAGGCTAATGATTATTAAATAATGACATATAAACCCAAACCCCATTGTGCTGGATAATCTTTCTGCAACCAGACAGTTACATCCACATAACACAGTGATGTGAGTATTGATTACACTATAGGTTAAGCCACGGCCATTTAATTAATTTCTGTTGAGGCCTACTGGGTAATTTGCTGAAGAGTGCTCTGCAGGAAGAACTGTGGCAGCTGCTATATGTTGACTTTAGGGCTAGGAACTCTGATAGTGACCAGCAGTTCTACAGGACAATGGGAGGATGCTAGAAAATGTAAGATCTCTGTAGGACTGTAAGAGCCACCTCATGCCTTGGTGCAGTCTGGGTGAGATTTACTCATAGGTTGAATCAAGTTGAAAATCTGCTGTTAAGGTAGCTCTGGTTCCAGCACTCTAACCTCCTGCCTTAAGCAATTCCTTTTACCCTCGTATTCCCTGCTTGTCTCCTTCTCCTTAGTTTTGTCCATCTCACGTGCTTTCCTCACTTTCCATTTCCAACATGCTGTGGACGTGCTATTCCATACAGCACTTTGTTATACACTTGCAAGTGAGGAGGTGATGACCTAAAGTGAAGGTCCCTAAGCATATATAAGTACCTCAACTCTGTTGATTACAGCTACATTTAGAAACTACATCCATTTTTAAAAAATCACACAGGGTTTTAAAGCTGCACCTATCAATGCCAAAATCCCACATTTAGATCATGCAGGCACTACCTCTCAGCTCCTGTCTCAAACCACTTAGGAATTTTCTGTACAGAAGTGTCTACATCTTCAGTTATAATTTTATTAAAAGCCTTGAAGGGCTGCCCTCAAGAACTTTACTGTTGACAGAGCTGAGCAGGTTGGCACTAGTTCTATGAATCAGTCCAGCTACTGCTTATGGAGCAGACATTGCTCTACACCTCTCCACTTCAAATGTCTCATCATAAAAAGCACTCTGAGTGCCAGACAAAACCTGGGTGCTACACAAAGGCCACTCAAAGAACTTTTTCAAGGTGTTAGTTGTCAGGGAGAAACAGAGGAGCAATCTCTTCCACTACCAGACAAAACTCAGAAGCAGCCTTGAGACAACCAGGTGATGGCAGAGAGAAGGAGAAGAGAGATCATTACCTTCTGGGTAAGCAGTCCCACTTAATGTGGAGTAGTTATGTGTGAAACAGGTTGTAGAGAGAGAGGAATTCCTAATCTTGAAGAGTGTCCTTCATGGAGGGATGGCCCTAAATGCAGGTCTTTCTTTTAGCAAACACCTCACAAGTTGAAATTATGGCAAAGATGCTTCCTGTGCAAAAGGGAACATCCACAGTACGATGGAGAGAGAACATATATGCACAATCCCATGTACAAGGCTCTGCACTGAGTGGTAAAAATCATTATTCAAATCATCTAAGGCAGCCAAGGAAATGGTACAGAGATCACTCCCAGTGACTCAAGTTGGAGAGCATTTGAGCTGCATGAGAAAAGAACAGATTCTCACTGGTCTTGAGAGAGGCTCTGGTGCCCCATTGCAGGGTACATCCAATGATTTGGGCTTGCAAGTGGGTGAAAAATTCCTTGTGACATGAAGAAGAATGCCTACATACTGGAGCAGGTTGGACACTGCCATGACACCTCTTAAACAGAGGTCAGCTCTGCCAGGTCACTGCAGACCCCATTCTGCTCCCTGTGTGCCAAGACCCTACGTTTGCTGCTGGGGAAGCATGTGACCTAAACCCAGGGCTACAAACATAGCTCAGACCTAAGGACCAGCGGTGCTAAGGAAAAGTATGCTGTTAGAGTGTGAGCCCAGCAGGAGTTTGGATACTTTGGGCCTTCACTGACAGACATTTGGATGCTACAAAAAGCTACCATCACAAGTTCTGAAAGTTCTTTTTTTGGTCCAACAGCTGTGTACCTGGATCCCAAGGAGCTTCTCATGTCCTGGGCTTGCAGTAAGCCTGTGGTAGACCTGGGGGCTTCCCTGAGCCTCAAGCTGGAATGACTGAACCACTTTTCTTGCTTCTCAAATCACTAGAGACAGAGGAAAATGAGTTTCAGACTTGGCATTCAGTGCTCAGACAGCCCCTGAGTTGTCATAGATTTAATTATGGTACACCAATGGTTCACAGACTAAATTGCATCATATACCTAGGACTACTGAGGAAAGGTAGTTGGCACTTTTTTCATCTTTTATACAAGACAAAAATACAAAATGTCACTGAAAATAATTATTTTGGTAAAGCTTTTTTCTATTCTTTAGGGAAAAAAATTGTTCTTTTTCATTTTTCAAAATTTCCTTCTTGTTTTTTAATGTGAGCCTATAAAGGATTATGCAGGTTTCATCCCAAGCATGCAGTAATTACTCTGTGGATGAAGGATTTACAGTCAAGGCATTTAATCAGGAACTTTACATATACGCTCATTTTCAAACACATAAATAAGTAATCTCAGAAGCAGCTAAACTCAGTATTAGTAGCTGAATTAAATTTGCATATTCTTGGAAAGAGTAAAAGAGTGTAAGACATTAAAAAGCAGCAGAGAAATCAGTTGGAAAAGCTGCCCTTCCCCTTTTGGTACTGGTGCTTGTTGTGACAGTACCTAGCAGAGCTTGGCTTTGGTAACAGAATGGCATCAACTTGTAATTGCTACAAAGGTGACCAGCCTGATACATTGACCTGTGTTGCAGGGGTTCTTCTCTCTGGACATAAAATACAAGAGAAAGCCATAACTGAACCAAGCTGAAATGAAGAGGCCACAGTCCATGGCCCAGGACAGCTCGGAAGAAAGGATGAAGCTAAAAGAAACTTGTTTAAGGCCACTTTTTTCCCCTTTTGTATTCACTGATCGCCACCTACACAATGACTAGTTAAATCTTCATGGGGATAACCACTGAATAGCTTTTTTCTGGCAGCTGAAGTGAAACTTTATTGACTGACATCATCTCAGATATATCACATACAGATCCAGAATGCAAGATTTCCCTGACAAAAAGCATAGTTTGAAGGGAATTCAGACAACTTCATTAATAGGGACTGGTACATCGCAATATTCAGGGGAAAGGTATAAAGCAGTAAAAAGCTTATCTAGGAGGTCAGAACATTACCTGTAAGAAATATGTAATAAATGTAGATTTCAAGATGCTGCTAAATTTGTATGTGTATGGAAGACAGCTGAAACAGAGAATTGGACCCATTTTGAAATTTTAAAATTTTATTTCAGCAAAAACTATTTGCTTATTTGCTCAAAGGGGGAAAGGGGAATGGCAAAAGTTTGTCCATAGAAATTTGAAACACAGTCTGAAAATAAGTCCTGGTGGTTTCAATATAGGCTTTTGTAAGTTTTGTATGATACTGTGCCAGGCCTAGCCAAGATGAGACCTATTTAGGTGCAGTGGAATGGAGAGGATAGCTCCTACCTGGAAGAGCTTACTCTGACCAGCTGGGTTTGAGACTCATTTTTCTTTGCTGTTTGGCTTAATGATGTCTATAAATGTATAAAACAGCTCCACTGTTACTATTATTACAGTAGTATCATAATATACTGTTTGATCTACAACTCTCATTTCAGTACTTCTCCAAGAAATGATGCTGAGGTGGAGAAGGAGGCTGAGTCTCTCACAGAGTGTTTCCTCCCTGGGGCAGGATGTGCGTGACTGAAAGCCAGAATCAGCTCCTCGGTGTACTCCTGGGGCAGACAGTTTAAACTGGCTTTGTGTTTGGAAATAAATAACAGTTTTAGAAAACTGAGAGTGGATCAGATCTCTTTGTTCATCAGCTCTAGCCCATGGCTCCCCCAGACACTACAGTCTAAAAGGCCCTTTCAGAAGCTCATCAAATGCCACCTTCCAGCCTGATGGGTTTTTAACCTCACTGCTAAAGTGCTGATGCAGAATCTAGCTTGCTAAAGTCTTTTGTGTGTGTATGTTTAACTCTCTCCCAGATTTCATTTTCTGAACATAACCAAGCCAAAATCTTCTAGTCTTTCCTACTGTAAAGATCTTCCTGCTCCTTATGTCATCACAGCATCTCTTCACAGCACTTTTCTAGATTAGGTTCATCCTTCTTGAACTGGGATGACCCAAACTGTACATGTTTCAGTTTAAAACTGTTTCACTGTTTATAGCTAGAACAATTTCTCTCGTAAATAGAAGTTTACCCAACTATTTGGAAACACAAGATATGATCCCAGCACCCAAAAGCTCTCAAACCTCCTCTTGCACTGAAAACACACACAAGAATATATGGCAAGATCATTGGTGAATAAACAATTACAACACACTCACTTCCGTGTCATTTAGTTTGTGTTTTTCTTAGGCTAATTACTCATCAGAAAGGGGTACCTGGGTTCACTTTTGGAGAATTAATCTGTTTGGCGACCATTCTAAACTAATGGCTACATCATTCCCTTGATGTTTTTTAATTTAAAAGGTGAACAAATTCTAGCCTTCCAAAATGATAATGTTGAGTCACATGACAATATATGTATTGGACAGAGTGTTTGTTCAACAGGCGTGCTGAACATGGAAATCTATTGATTACATCCTTATTTTTCAGGACAATCAACCTTCATGGCAAATTAAGACCTTCCCTGCTTCAGTAGTCCCACACAGACACCATCCCAAATGTAGTAATAACTTAAAACTGATAAAATAAACTCCAGGCATCTATTAGGTGGTCTCTAGGCAGGGAACCAAAAGACAAAGTATTCCTAACTTTCTTGCTTGCCTGTGATATGAGTAATGATTCTTTTACCCCTCAGCTGGTATTGTGTATGTATGTGTATTTTCTTGCTGCTTTTTCTCCTTGGATTTTAAGATGATTGGGGCATAGCAAACTACATAAGCATGTAGAACAACAGGTATGTAATCTCAGAGCAAAACTGGCACATTTTCATCATTTATGCTGCACATTTTATTCTATGCATTTTGTTCTAGTCTAATTCAAAGCACCAAAATCCCGTCAGCAGCCAAAGTATGTTTCTGGTTCAGTTTCATTCAAAAGCAGCTCAGTTTGCATTCCCCAAAACTATTCCCTGATGCAAACCAGACTGTGGTAAGTAGAGGTGGCTGGGAGACTTGCTTGAAAACCGCACGCCTGATCTGAGATAAGACACTGATGTATACCTATGTTCTTTTTCATTACATTGCATATTGTAAATGATCTCAGATTGAAGCTTTCAAAATCCAAAGAAACCTAAATAACCTAGGAAGACAGAGCAAATGGCAATTCACTAACAGAATAGAGTTAAAATAAAGATACACATAATAAAAATAACCGTTAGAGCAAACCAATTCACAAAGCCAATCCATTAATTAAAAAAAAAATCATTGGGAGTGCTTTTAATCTTGATTAAAAGTATTGACATTCCTGAAGTGATAGCTTTCTGAGTTCTTCACTTGATGATAATCATTTTTTTTTTCTCCTTCATGGGGTCTCACCAAATAGTAAAGAACAAACATGTGGAAAAAGCCACAATCTCCCCTTTTCAGTCAGCAACAGATCCATTGTTTTCTAAAAATATGCAGACTGGACTTTTAAATCAGTTTCCACCAAGCATTTTGTTATTTTAGACTGCAGTTTTTCATAGATAAATACTTTGGGGTATATTGGGCCAAAAACTGGCATTTGCAACTTGCAGCTCCAAGGAACTACCAGTAATTTCGAAGGCAACAGCAAAAACCAGGCCAGAAATAAGATCTTCAGAGGTCTCCTCTTCAGCACCAAATCCATCCAACCACAGCTGGTTTTGACCACCAAAGCAGGGCTTGATCACTGAGAATCAAAGATTACAGTGATGCAGTTTCTTCAAATACTGTAGAAAGTTGTTGACATTTTGGGGTGAAGTTGGAGAAAGTTGTGCTGAAAAGTATCTTGTTCCACAGAATTCACTTAATTTACTTGATATCTTTTATTTTCCTAGGGTTTATTCAGCTAAGTGATAACTTGTGAGCCTATATTAGGCATTTTTTTGCTGTTAGGTGTGGAAAGCATTTTGACAGATACTGTCATACAAGGTAATGTTTGTATATAGTAAATGGAGGTTTAGCAATTGCATATCATCCTCTACCCCAGAGAACTAAAAAATGATGATTCCTATTGCACACAGATGGTTTTTTTATCTTCAGGGAAATACCAAGCAACCCTCTCTGCACCAGCCTCTGATGCTGTTAATGTTCATAATTACTATATGTTTTCATAACAGCATATTAAGTTTTTTTCTTCATTATGAACATTTTCATTAGCCTTTGTTTACTTCCTAACATGAATCCAAGTTCATTTTAGTTTACTGCCACACTTCCTTAACTTTTCTTCACACTTGTGATTAACAATAAGTTGCTTTATTTTAAGCTAAGGCAAATGCCTATTAAATCGTACCACCTGCCTGTGAAGCTAGAGAGGCTAGAGATCTGCAGGTTGTAAACTAGGTGTACCACTTACTAGGGTCAGGCACCCAACAGCAGGTTAAAGGTCCTGTACAATCAAGGACAGGTGATGGATATCCAAAGATTATATCCACACAAAAGATTTCTTCTTCTCAGAACATCTGCCTGTTGCTGTCTGGGCTACTTTGTGTATAAAAGTAGACCTGGACAGGCACACACTCTCCTGAGTGGAAAACTGGTTGGATGGCCAGGCCCAGAGAGTGGTGGTAAATGGTGTTAAATCCAGCTGGAGGCCAGTCACAAGTGAGGTTCCCCAGGGCTCAGTGCTAGGTCCAGCCCTGTTCAATGTCTTCATCAATGACCTGGATGAAGGCATTGAGTGCACCCTTAGCAAGTTTGTGGATGACACTAAGCTTTGTGGAAGTGTCGATCTGCTGGAAGGTAGAGAGGCTCTGCAAAGGGATCTGA